>QNTS01004445.1:31596-50689 GCA_003317085.1 Hucho hucho
TAAACTACCCAGTAGTAGACTAGGGGTCAGGGGTCAGCATGATGAACTAAACTACCCATTAGTAGACTAGGGGTCAGCCTGATGAACGAAACTACCCAGTAGTAGACTAGGGGTCAGGGGTCAGCCTGATGAACTGAACTACCCTGTAGTAGACTGGGGGTCAGGGGTCAGCCTGATGAACTAAACTACCCAGTAGAAGACTAGGGCTCAGCGTGAAGAACTAAACTACCCAGTAGTAGACTAGGGGTCAGGGGTCAGCCTGATGAACTTAACAACCCAATAGTAGACTAAGGGTCAGGGGTCAGCCTGATGAACTAAACTACACAGTAGAAGAGTAGGGGTCAGGGTTCAGCCTGATGAATTAAAATTTCCAGTTGTAGACTAGGAGTCAGGGGTCAGCATGATGAACTAAACTACCCAGTAGAAGACTAGGAGTCAGCCTGATGAACTGAACTACCCAGTAGTAGACTAGGGGTTAGGGGTCAGTCTGATGAACCAAACTACCCAGTAGTAGACTAGGGGTCAGCCTGATGAACTGAACTACCCAGTAGTAGACTAGGTGTCAGGGGTAAGCCTGATGAACTAAACTAACCAGCAGTAGACTAGGGGTCAGTCTGATGAACCAAACTACCCAGTAGTAGACTAGGGGTCAACCTGATGAACTCAGCCACCCAGTAGTAGACTAGGGGTCATGGGTCAGCCTGATGAAGTGAACTACCCAGTAGTAGACTAGGGGTCAGGGGTCAGCCTGATGAACTAAACTACCCAGTAGTGGACATGGGGTCATGGGTCAGCCTGATGAAGTAAACTACCCAGTAGTAGACTAGGGGTCAGCCTGACGAACTAAACTACCCAGTAGTAGACTAGGGGTTAGCCTGATGAACTAATCTACCCACTAGCCTGATGAACTAATCTCCTCCTTGTAGCCTAACACTCACACACGCACAAATAGCTTGTCTAGTTGTTGCCTTGTCTGATTGTTGCCTTGTCTAATTGTTGCCTTGTCTAATTGATGCCTTGTCTGATTGTTGCCTTGTTTAATTGATGCTTCGTTTAATTAATGCCTTGTTTAATTGATTCACCATCCGCCATTGTGTATATTGTATTGGTTTTCATATTTTTTATTTATATATTTTTTATTTTACCTTAATTTAACCAGGTAGGCTAGTTGAGAACAAGTTCTCATTTACAACTGCGACCTGGCCAAGATAAAGCACAGCAGTTTCATACATACAACAACAAAGAGTTACACATGGAATACACAGACATACAGCCAATAATACAGTAGAAAAATAAATAATACATCTATATACAGTGAGTGCAAATGAGGTAAGATAAGGGAGGTTGGGCAACAAATAGGCCATGGTGGCGAGGTAATTACAATATAGCAATTAAACACTAGAATGGTATATGTGCAGAAGATAAATGTGCAAGTTACTGGGGTGCAAAGGAGCAAGATAAATAAATAAATACAGTATGGGGATGAGGTAGTAGGATGGGCTGTTTACATATGGGCTATGTGCAGGTGCAGAGATCTGTGAGCTGCACTGACAGCTGGTGCTTAAAGCTAGTGAGGGAGATATGAGTCTCCAGCTTCAGTGATTTCTGTAGTTCGTTCCAGTCATTGGCAGCAGAGAACTGGAAGGAAAGGCGGCCAAAGGAGGAATTGGCTTTTGCGGTGACCAGTGAGATATACCGGCTGGAGCGCGTGCTGCGGGTGGGTGCTGCTATGGTGACCAGTGAGCTGAGATAAGGTATTAAGGTATACAGTGAGGAAAAAAAGTATTTGATCCCCTGCTGATTTTGTACGTTTGCCCACTGACAAAGAAATGATCAGTCTATAATTTTAATGGTAGGTTTATTTGAACAGTGAGAGACAGAATAACAACAAAAAAATCCAGAAAAACGCATGTGAAAAATTGTATAAATTGATTTGCATTTTAATGAGGGAAATAAGTATTTGACCCCCTCTCACTCAAAAAGATTTCTGGCTCCCAGGTGTCTTTTATACAGGTAACGAGCTGAGATTAGGAGCACACTCTTAAAGGGAGTCCTCCTAATCTCAGTTTGTTACCTGTATAAAAGACACCTGTCCACAGAAGCAATCAATCAATCAGATTCCAAACTCTCCACCACAAAATCAGCAGGGGATCAAATACTTTTTTCCCTCACTGTAGATATTAACCTTCTAGGGTTTTCAACCTCACCTGTTTTACCTTATTTTAATCTGCTTTGTCTTTCACTTGTCTTGTGAATACATACAACTAGAGAACTTAACATCTAGGGGGATGTGTAGGTGGTGGGGGGTTGGATTAAAGAGACACTTCTGGTATATAGATGGGTGGGGGGGGGGGTGATCTATGGCATCTGCACCTCTCTTCACTCAACCCCATTTGTTATGGTGAATAATCTAGCCGTCAGCAATGACAGTGAGAGCTGTTATTGTCAGTTAGACCCCAGCGTGAAGGGAGAGTAGAGGCATTGTCTGACAGGGGGTCCCATGATACACAACACTGTTGAAACCGAGCCCAAATCTATCTTCATCACTGTCTCCATCTCTCTCACTCTAAATCTCTCTCTCTCTCACTCTAAATCTCTCTCTCTCGCACTCTACATCTCTCTCTCTCTCTCTCTCTCTCTCTCTCTCTCTCTCTCTCTCTCTCTCTCTCTCTCTCTCTCTCTCTCTCTCTCTCTCTCTCTCTCTCTCTCTCTCTCTCTCTCTCTCTCTTTCTCTCGCTGTGTGATCATATAGCTTATTACAACATTTACTTGGAGCCAACACAGCACTTCTAGGTGATTTAAAAGTCATAGTCAATCAATTTACAATTTGTAGAATCTATGAGAATAGAAAGGCTCAGAACTTTTGTGAAACATACCGGCACAGTTCACTATTATTCCTCAATTAAGAAAATAGTAAAAATATAGAAAATCCCTTGAATGAGTAGGTGTGTCAAACTTTTGACTGGTACTGTATATATTTTTTAATTATTCCCGCAAGTCCTTAGCTTTCAGCGGGAGGCCAGGTCGGTTTCACCTGATTGCAGCTGTGGCACTCATCATTTGGTTCCCGTGTTGGGGATTGCTGAGTGAAACCCCCCCACCCCCTTTACCTCCACCTCCCCAAACTTCAAGAGGGACAGTCTTCCAAAGTCAGTTTCCTCCTCCTCTCTTCCTCCCATCCTCCTCCTTCCTTTACCGCCTGACGCCATGAAATCAGGCATCTGTTAAGCCTAGTTGTTCCCCAGTTTGCTCTGAATGGTGAGCTCCTCCATATGAGGTGATGCAGCATGACATTCCAATTTGTCGTCATGGCAACCCAGGCTCTGATGATCAAATCTGAGCTATGGCCTTCAACCGACGAAGACGATGCATCTTTGGGGAATAGAGAGGAAGAGGTTTCTGATCCGAAGAAAGCAGAGGAAGGACACTGCGACCACCTTGGAGAAGTACCTCTCCCTCTCTCTGCCTTAACATATTGCACCTGTTCAATAATTTAGTGGCCACTCTTTGGCTGGGTCGTGTGGCAGTTGAATCTGTACCCGCCGATTAGGGCCCAGCTTGTCACTCTTAGTCCAGTCATTCTCATTGCACACAAGTCATTTCTGCAGTGGTGCATCTTTCAGGGTGTGTGTGTTTGTGCACAGCAGAAGTGCATTAGGCCCCACTATTGCGGAGAAGGAAGACCCTGGTCACACTCTCTGGGGAAGACCTGGTCATACTCTCTGGGGAAGACCCTGGTCACAATCTCTGGGGAAAACCCTGGTCACACTCTGGGGGAGACCCGGGTCACACTCTCTGGGGAAGACCCTGGTCACACTCTCTGGGGAAGAGCTGGGTCACACTCTCTGGGGAAGACCCTGGTCACACTCTGGGGAAGACCCTGGTCACACTCTGGGGGAGACCCTAGTCACACTCTGGGGGAGACCCTAGTCACACTCTGGGGGAGACCCTAGTCACACTCTGGGGGATAAACATACTCTTATCACCAGATCCAGGGGTGAGATCACCCTGTCACACTGTCTCTCTCTCAGTCTGTTACTAACAGTCAACCACACACACCCAAGTCCTCTGCTTCCCATGCAACCATCTTGGATATTGTGAACTAACCATCTTATGTCCACTGGGGGGTAGTGTTGAAGCAGATATGATCTTAGAAGTTCCTCGGCCCCAACAGGAAAAAGGAAATGGTTTTAACCAAATCTCTGGCTTTGTTATTTTGGGTTCCGCTTTCTTAAACTACTGTTTGCTCCCGAGAACTAATCGAGAGGCAAGGTCTCTCTTTTCCCAGGCTTGCTTTGTTTGGTCAGGGTGAAGGGCTTGAAGAGAGAGTGTAAGGAAATAAGGACAGTGTGTGAGAGTGTGTGTGGCGTGTGTGTGTGTTTGTGTAGGGGAGAGGGGGTTTAGGGGGGTGGACGACCATTGGACTTTTCCCACCTAGCCTCCTGTTCACTTCTCCATCAGTACAACTCAAGACATCTAGACCTACATCAGTAAATGTTGTTTCAAGATGGACTGTGTTAATGTCTGTCCTCAATTCCAGGCATAGATATGCAAATGACTGTGGAGTTATTAATCCGAGTGTCACAGGGATTATGCAAATACATGAGAAAGAGAGAGAGAGAGAGAGAGAGAGAGAGAGAGAACTAAGGAGAGTTTGCTCGTCTCCCCAGCATTGATAAGCATACAACAGTATCATGTCATTGTTAAAGAGTATGACAACCCTTCCAGTCTGAAATGAAACGTGGGGCACTGTGACCTGGTCATCCTCTTCAGTCCAGACACCCGTTGGGATGTTCAGTACTAAAACAGTTGGGGCCCCCAAAGTGGATGTGATCTCATCTGACAGATGTACCCTGGCTACCCAGAACTGTAGATTTGTCTTCCTGTCACTACAAACCCTTTCCTCTGGGAAACAATATGTTGTCTATTAGGGAATAAATAAATCAAAGGGTCCATAAAATCTATCCACATGGTATTTTTGCTATATGATAAAAGAATTCTAAAATGCAATCGGTTTAGAGTATTAACCATTGAGTCTTATTACTATGGGCTAGTTGATATTTGTAAATAATTTATACAATAGAGTTCGCATTTCTCAGTATTAAGTAATTACACACACAGATTCCTCAACTCATAATACCCCGAACCCCATGCATGCTAGAAATCTGTCTCTTTGGGAGCCAAACTTCCGGGGCAGAGAAGATTTAATCACACAACCCCATGGGACAAATATACCTCAGAGCAGAGATAAATATAATACAGAGATAATATATAATACAGAGATCATATATAATACAGAGATAATATATAATATAATCTTCTCTTCTGACACGTATTGTCCTGTTCCCCACAAGCTCCATGTAACCCTCCAAGCCAAGCAGCCAGGTTCCCTCTTTCTCTCTCTCTCCATCCCTTCCATTTATCCCTTCATCCCTCCCTCAAGATGGCGGTGTACTGCATTGCTGCTGTCTTGCGTTCTCTCTGACCCAACTTTGCTATTTTGGGATTCTTTGGCATTCATCTTTACTTTTTTGTCACTTAATGTAAAATTTCTTGTGATCGACAATCGGCAGTCATTAACCTCAATTCCAACTTCGACTCATCTGTCCTGGTCTCTCTTTGTGTACCCCCAATCCGATCATCGGGCTAACCAAGAGGAATCGAGGCAGGTGAACATTTGTTGTCATACATCTTGCCCTGGATGCAGAACTGAGCGATTTTCCGCTAGATGGCCAACTGCAAAGTCAAAATCGGCTATAGTGGAGAGTGGGGTAAGTTGAGCCGCCCTTGATTCTAGAAAACACAAAAGTATTAATATGGCCAAGTATTTAGCAAGAGGTCATCATTTCATGGAGTCTGTGAAGGACGAAACCACATGGAAAAAGTGGTGAGCAAGTTAGGTCCAAAAAACATAATTTCACCAAGTCAAATTAATTTATTGTGTTAGTTAAGAGGTTTCATCTTAAACCAAAGTAGATCATTTTTTGTCATGTTCTATACATCAGTTGGGGTCTCTTTAAGCTTCAATATGAGGTCCTGAACCTAGCATGAAAGTATATTCTTGTAGCTGTGTGGGCTAATATAGTCAAAATGTTTGCCTTGGGGTAAGTTGAGCCAATGGTTGAGCCAATGGCAAGTTGAGATAATTGAAGTGTTTTCATCACAGGCGCAATGCTTGGCATTATCACTTGGATATGAGGTAACTACAGTGCCTGGCCTATGTTAAAAGGGTTTAGTACAAAGTGTTTGTTGTGTTAAAATATGTTGAAAATAATTAAGAGAGAAACGATTGTGATTGTATTGTGTTTGGGAAATAAAGGTAGACATGGTTTTAAAAAGGTAGTGGTAATATTTGATTCAGTACAGAAATGAACCAGTCAAACGTTTGGACAAACCTACTCATTCAAGGATTTTTCTTTATTTTTACTATTTTCTACATTGTAGAATAATAGTAAAGACATCAAAACTATGAAGTAACACATAGGGAATCATGTAGAAAAAAGTGTTAAACAAATCTAAATATATTTCACATTTTAGATTCTTCAAAGTAGCCAACCTTTGCTTTGATGACAGCTTTGCACACTCTTGACATTCTCTCAACCAGATTAACCTGGAAAGCTTTTCCAGCAGTCTTAAAGGAGTTCTCACATATAATTAGCACTTGTTGGCTGCTTTTACTTCACTCTGCGGTCCAACTCATCCCAAACCATCTCATTTTGGTTAAGGTTGGGTGATTGTGGAGGCCAGGTCATCTGATGCAGCACTCCATCACTCTCCTTCTTGGTCAAATAGCCCTTACACAGCCTGGAGGTGTGTTGGGTCATTGTCCTGTTGAAATACAAATGATAGTCCCACTAAGCGCAAACCAGATGGGATGGCGTATGAATGCAGAATGCTGTGGTAGCCAGATTCTCTGGTCTGATGAAACTATGATTGAACTCTTTGGCCTGACTGCCAAGCGTCACGTCTGGAGGAAACCTGACACCATCCCTACGGTGAAGTGTGGTTGTGGCAACATCATGCTGTGGGGATGTTTTTCAGCGGCAGGGACTGGGAGACTAGCCAGGATTGAGGGAAAGATGAACGGAACAAAGTACAGAGAGATCCTTGATGAAAACCTACTCCAGAGTGCTCAGGACCTGAGACTGAGGTGAAGGTTCACCTTCCAACAGAACAACGACCCTAAGCACACAGCCAAGACAAGGCAGGAGTGTTTTCAGGAAAATTCTCTGAATGTCCATTAGTGCCCCCGCCAGAACCCCGACTTGAACCCAATCTAACATCTCTGGAGAGACCTGAAAATAACTGTGCAGCAATGCTCCCCATCCAACCTGACAGAACTTGAGAGGATCTGCAGAGAAGAATGGGAGAAACTCCCCAAAAACAGCTGTGCCAAACTTGTAGCAAAAAAGAACTTTCAACCTGTTTTTGCTTTGTCATTATGGGGTACTGTGTGTAGATTGATGAGGGAAAAAAAACAATTTAATCCGTTTTAGAATAAACCTGTAACGTAACAAAATGTGGAAAAGTCAAGGGGTCTGAATACTTTCAGAATACACTGTAGATATACAGTTGAAGTCGGAAGTGTACATACACCTAGGTTGGAGTCATTAAAACTCTTTTTTCAACCACTCCACAAATACATTTTTAACAAACTATAGTTTTGGTAAGTCGGTTAGGACATCTACTTTGTGCATGACACAAGTAATTTATCCAACAATTGTTTACAGACAGATTATGTCACTTATAATTCCAGTGGGTCAGAAGTGTACATACACTAAGTTGACAGTGCCTTTAAACAGCTTGGACAATTCCAGAAAATTATGTCATGGCTTTCGAATCTTCTGATAGGCTAATTGACATCATTTGAGTTAATTGGAGGTGTACCTGTGGATGTATTTCAAGGCCTACCTTCAAACTCAGTGCCTCTTCGCTTGACATCATGGGAAAATCAAAACAAAGCAGACCTCAGTAAAAAATTCGAGACCTCCACAAGTCTGGTTCATCCTTGGGAGCAATTTCCAAATGCCTGAAGGTACCACGTTCATCTGTACAAACAATAGTACGCAAGTATAAACACCATGGGACCACGCAGCCGTCATACCGCTCAGAAAGGAGACGCATTCTGTCTCCTAGAGATTAACGTACTTTGGTGCGAAAAGTGCAAATCAATCCCAGATTCAAACAACAGCAAAGGACCTTGTGAAGATGCTGGAGGTAGTAGGTGCAAAAGTATCTATATCCACAGTAAAACGAGTCCTATATTGACATAACCTGAAAGGCCGCTCAGCAAGCCTCCATCACTCATGCTGCCAAACATACCTCGTAAGACTGACTATCCTACCGATCCTTGACTTCGACCAAGCATGCATTTTGTTTTCCTAGCATTTAAGAGCAGTTGGAAGCCACGGAAGGAGTGTTGTATGGCATTGAAGCTCGTTTGGAGGTTTGTTAACACAGTGTCCAAAGAAGGGCCAGATGTATACAGAATGGTGTCGTCTGCATAGAGGTGGATCAAAGAATTACCTGCGGCAAGAGCGACATCATTGATATATACAGAGAAAAGAGTCGGCCCGAGAATTGAACCCTGTGGCACCCCCATAGAGACTGCCAGAGGTACGGCCAACAGGCCCTCCGATTTGACACACCAAACTCTATCTGAGAAGTAGTTAATGAACCAGGCAAGGCAGTCATTTGTGAAACCAAGGCAGTTGAGTCTGCTGATAAGAATACGGTGATTGACAGAGTCGAAAGCCTTGGCCAGGTCGATGAAGACGGCTGCACCGTACCGTCTTTTATCGATGGCGGTTATGATATTGTTTAGGATCTTGAGCGTGGTTGAGGTGCACCCGTGACCAGCTCGGAAACAGGATTGCATATCGGAGAAGGTAAGGTGGGATTTGAAATTGTCTGTGATTTGTTTGTTCAATTGGCTATCGAAGACTTTAGAAAGGCAGGGCAGGATGGATATAGGTCTGTAACAGTTTGGGTCTAGAGTGTCTCCCCCTTTGAAGAGGGGGATGACCTCGGCCGCTTTACAATCATTAGGAATCTCAGACGATACGAAAGAGAGGTTGAACAGACTAGTAATACTTGTTCTCAACTAGCCTACCTGGTTAAATAAAGGTGGAAAAAAATATATAATAATTTTTAAAAAAGGGTTTGAAAACCAGCTGTCCATCACTAATGTAAATAAAATCAGCATCTTGTTTACATTCTTTAATGTAAACACAATGTCACAAATAATTTGTATCTACCTTTCCAATTACTTTTAGAGTTTGGGATTAATTTGATGAGTATTATGGTGTTTCTATTCCATGAAAAACTAAAAACTCTCTGGGTTTCTGTAAGGATGGAACGGAAAATATGGCACTGTACAATGTGATGGTCGGGTGTAGGCTACAGTACTGGACTCTAGCTAAAGAATCTCTGTGTTGTGCAGGCATGTGGGAGAAAGGAGTAGGATGTCCTTGTAAATAAGAATGTGTTCTTAACTGACTTGCCTATTTAAAAGTAAGGTTACACTAAGAGCATAGCACTTCTAATTGTGGTCTACCCAAACTGAGATTCTCATTGATTTATCAAGACCAGTCCCCAGCTTGTCTCAGAGGAGTGCGAAACTGTGCTAAAATACTTGTAGGCTATTGCTTCAAATCCTATTGCTTCTAACTTCAATATGCTCTTTAAATAAATAAGACCTACACCACTTTTAACATCACATTACTCAACACTAGCGAGACTCATGTATATCGAAAAATATGACGTGACTCTCTGCCAAAAAAGTACATATTGAGGATTGGAGGATTCCAAAAAAGCAGCCTCATGGGTCTCCCGGTGGCAGCCGGCACGGGTATCTGTAGCAACACATTTTACATTGTGATGCGGTGACTTAGACAGCTGCACCACTGAGGAGGGCCCATCAACAAAGTATCAAAATACAGAGAGGTGTTGTATATTGTCCTGCTAATAGCCCATAAAGGGCTATTATAATACTGTACATGGTGTCCAGGTCAGGAAAACCAAAACATTTCTTTATTAAAGACTGTCAGAAAGAATGTTGATACTTCTTTATTTTGATCCAAAGCCATGAATGAGTGAGTCACTCAGCTTCATGTAGGTGCCGGGCTATATGACTGTGCCATCAACTTGATAATATATAACGATATTTTGGAGGTTATTTCGTTTTCCAAAAAATGTAAGTGAGCGATTGCAATCTGACTAAAGGCCAAAATAATATTTGTAAAATTTGCCAAAACTCCCAGTCACGGTTGGATGTGATACATAATGATACTTTTGTGGTATTATTTGTTGTCTTTTCTGGTGGATTAAACTGAACCAATCACGGCCGGTTGTGACCAACCTAACTTAGAAATACATTTGACGATATAATTCTCCCCCTACCCTCTTTCTAGGCAAGTCTATAGTCCAGCTACTTGCTAATAGCCATAATGGCGCTGTACAACGTGACCGTGAGTGTTTGAAAGAGTATTTTCCAGTAAGCAACAATTTTTTAACCTTCATTAGACAACTTTGTTCCAATATTTCTGTAATTCAGTGATATTTATTCCCACAGTAATTCGTTATGGATCCATAACTAAATAAACATCTACATTTTGAAAGAGTATTATTTATCATCATTTTATTAACAAAAGCATAACGATGTTGATGAAGAAATACTGTACTGCTGTTTTGAGTTAGAAATACTTCACCGTAGGGATGGTGTCAGAGTACTTAAGCATTGAATACATTGCAGGTAGGGCGATGTTCCGGGTTGTAAAGAGTCTATTGTCCTGCTAATTGGGCTACAAGCGTTTGAAAACCTGTTTTCAAAATGCCACCAGCTGTCCATCACTACTGTAAATAAAAACACAGCATCTTGTTAACGTCTCAATCAATAATCAAATTTTATTTGTCACATACACAAGTAATCTAACAAATTCACAACAACTACCTTATACACACAAGAGTAAAGGAATGAATACGAGTATGTACATATAAATATATGGATGAGCGATGGCTGATCGGCGTAGGCAAGATGCAGTAGATGGTACGGAGTACAGTATATACATGTGAGATGAGTCATGTAGGATATGTGAACATTATATAAATGGCATCGTTTAAAGTGGCTAGTGATACATTTATTTCATCCAATTTTTAGTTATTAAAGTGGCTAGAGATTTGAGTCGATGGCCGAACGGCATAGGCAAGATACAGTAGATGGCATAGAGTACAGTATATACCTTTGATATGAGTAATGTCGGATATGTAAACATTATATACAAAATTGTTTAAAGTGGCTAGTGATACATTTGTTACATCCAATCCTATTATTTAAAGTGGCTAGAGATTTAAGTCAGTATGTTGGCAGCAGCCACTCAATGTTAGTGGTGGCTGTTTATTAACAGTCTGATGGCCTTGAGATAGAAGCTGTTTTTCAGTCTCTCGGTCCCAGCTTTGACGCACCTGTACTGACCTCGCCTTCTGGATGATAGTGGGGTGAACAGGCAGTGGCTCGGGTGGTTGTTGTCCTTGATGATCTTTTTGGCCTTCCTGTGACATCGGGTGGTGTAGGTGTCCTGGAGGGCAGATAGTTTACCCCCGGTGATGCGTTGTGCAGTCCTCACTACCCTCTGGAGAGCCTTACGGTTGTGGGCGGAGCAATTGCCGTACCAGGCGGTGATACAGCCCGACAGGATGCTCTCGATTGTGCATCTGTAGAAGTTTGTGAGTGTTTTTGGTGACAAGCCAAATTTCTTCAGCCTCCTGAGGTTGAAGAGGAGGTGTTGCGCCTTCTTCACCACGCTGTCTGTGTGGGTGGACCATTTCAGTTTGTCCGTGATGTGTATGTCGAGGAACTTAAAACTTCTCCACTACTGTCCCGTCGATGTGGATAGGGGGGTGCTCCCTCTGCTGTTTCCTGAAGTCCACGATCATCTCCTTACTTTTGTTGACGTTGAGTGAGAGGTTATTTTTCTGACACCACACTCCGAGGGCCCTCACCTCCTCCCTGTAGGCCATCTCGTCGTTGTTGGTAATCAAGCCTACCACTGTAGTGTCATCAGCAAACTTGATGATTGAGTTGGAGGCGTGCTTGGCCACGCAGTCATGGGTAAACAGGGAGTACAGGAGAGGGCTGAGAATGCACCCTTGTCGGGCCCCAGTGTGAGGATCAGCGGGATGGAGATGTTGTTTCCTACCCTCACCACCTGGGGCCGGCCCGTCAGGAAGTCCAGGACCCAGTTGCACAGGGCTGGGTCGAGACCTAGGGTCTCAAGCTTGATGATGAGCTTGGAGGGTACTATGGTGTTAAATGCCGAGCAGTAGTCGATGAACAGCATTCTTACATAGGTAAACCTCTTGTCCAGATGGGTTAGGGCAGTATGCAGTGTGATTGCGATTGCGTCGTCTGTGGACCTATTGGGACGGTAAGCAAATTGGAGTGGGTCCAGGGTGTCTGGCAGGATGGTGGTGATATGATCCTTGACTAGTCTCTCAAAGCACTTCATGATGACGGAAGTGAGTGCTACGGGGCGATAGTCATTTAGCTCAGTTACTTTTGCTTTCTTGGGAACAGGAACAATGGTGGCCCTCTTGAAGCATGTGGGAACAGCAGACTGGGATAGGGACTGATAGAATATGTCCGTAAACACACCAGCCAGCTGGTCTGCGCATGCTCTGAGGACACGGCCAGGGATGCCATCTGGGCCAGCAGCCTTGCGAGGGTTAACACATTTAAATGTTTTACTCACGTTGGCTGCTGTGAAGGTGAGCCCGCAGGTTTTGGTAGCGGGCCGTGTCGGTGGCACTGTATTGTCCTCAAAGCGAGCAAAGAAGATGTTTAGTTTGTCTGGGAGCAGGATGTCGTGGGCCGCGACGGGGATGGTTTTCTTTTTGTAGTCCGTGATTGACTGTAGACCCTGCCACATTCCTCTCGTGTCTGAGCCATTGAATTGTGACTCTACTTTGCCTCTATATTGACACTTGCCTTGTTTGATTGCCTTGCGGAGGGAATAGCTACACTGTTTGTATTCAGTCATGTATCCGGTCGCCTTACCCTGGTTAAAAGCAGTGGTTCACACTTTCTGGTTGGGGAAGGTTTTAATAGTTGCTATGGGTACAACATCACCGATGCACTTGCTAATAAACTCGCTCACCGAATCAGCGTACACATCAATGTTGTTGTCTGATGCTATCCGGAACATATCCCAGTCCACGTGCTCGAAGCAATCTTGCAGCGTGGAATCAGATTGGTCGGACCAGCGTTGAACAGACCTGAGAACGGGCGTTTCCTGTTTTAGTTTCTGTCTGTCGGCTGGGAGCAACAAAATGGAGTCATGGTCAGACTTGCCGAAAGGAGGGCGGAGAATAGCCTTTTATGCATCACGGAAATTAGAATAACAATGATCCAGGATTTTACCAGCCCGGGTGGCACATTCGATATGCTGATAAAATTTAGGGAGCCTTGTTTACATTCTTTATTGTAACCACAATGTAACAAATAATTTGTATATACATTTCCAATTACTTTTAGAGTTTGGGATTCTATTCCAAGAAAAACGAAAATATTGAGCCTACTCAAACACCTGGCTCAAACAGAGAGGGATGCCATGTTGGCTAACTAGCTATGGCTATCCAACACTAGAACTCTTCCAAGTCAAGGTAAGCTTTTGGTTTTACAAATTTATTGCCACCGGGGCCTACCTGTGAAACTGCTAAAATGCTTGCTAACTGTTCTCTGTACTGCATATTTGTAGCGGGTTTACTAACACAATAGTTCTAGTAGCTATTGACTTGACATTAGCTAATATGCTGACAAGAATGTAGGTTGTGTGTAGTGGTTAACTACTTACGGAGTGGTGGGGCGCTAGCACTCCCGACACTACCCGGTGAAATGTGAGGTGCCAAATTCAAAATCCAAAAGTTGAATTATTAAACATTCATCAATATACAAGTGTTGCATAGTCATCAAATGCTCTGATTCTTGGCAATATCACAGCGTTAGATTTCAAAAAGGCTTCACGGCGAAAGCACAACATTTGATTGTTTGAGGGTAGCACCTCTAATATTTATGCATTAGCATAAATCCATAACCCAACACGGGTCTCACAAAACGCATAAAATCGCTAATATAAAATAGCTTACCTTTGATGAACTTCTGCTGAGGGCTGCCCAAGTGTCCAACGAAGACAATCCATGCTTCTTTTGTTAGAAAAAGTCATTTATTTTATCCATAAATCTCCGTTTGGTTGGTGCGTTATGATCATAAAATCCACCGTTGAGTCGCCCATTGAACCGTGAAGAGAACACGTTCAAATTATACCTATACACTTTCTACAAACAAATCAAACATCATTTTTAATGTATCCTTAGGTATCTTTTTGGGTATATTTGCTGTAATATTTCAACTGGACGATAACGTGAACGATAGGAAAGAAAAATAAAGTGGTGCGCGTTCCCAATCTCGCGCGCGTCAAACCTTGTTTACAAAAGTGGTCGCCTGACAATTTCCTGTTCCTATCTGTTCTGGTCACTCCTAAAATTCCCAGACTTTGTATATAGACTGTTGACATCTAGTGGAAGCCATAGGTACTGCAGTCTCAGTCCTACATAAAGTTGTATGCAATAAGCACAATGGAGAAAATGCTCATTTACAAAATAAACTGCAAATCCGGATGGATTTTCCTCGGGTTTTCGCCTGCTATATCAATTCTGTTATACTCACATACATTATTTTAACACTCTTAGAACCTTCAGAGTGTTTCCTATCCAATAGTACTAATTATGTGCATATCCATTTTCTGGGCCTGAGTGGCAGGCATTTTACTTTGGGCACGCCAGACTCTCCAAAACCGTCACCTATGCAGCTGCTCCCTAAGAAGTTAACGGTTATAATATGAAGGCTTGGAAAGGTTTTTTCGCCTGGTCACAGACAGCTGATGTGTTTTGCACTGAAGTCCACAAGCAAATGGAAAAATTGAGAGAGAGACCATAGAGTACAAGAAGGAATTATCCAATGCTCAAAGGGCTCATGCTGTTTTTATTTGGCTGCAATGAAAGTAGGGGTGTGCCGACATGGCCATACCAGATTCGTAAATTATATCTGTAAATGTACAGTTGATAGGTTGATAGTTGGATTGGATCAGATGATACTAGTGATGGGAAAAAACAGAAGTGTTTTAATATGCCTTGATAGATGTCGAACAGAATACCTCCCTGCATGTTCTCTGCTAAAAAATAGCAGATCGAGGCAACGGGCAGAGGTGTGTATGTCTGTGTCCTCAACTTTCAGCGGGCAGGCAGGTTCATCTTTCTTGCCTACCCCACTTGTTAGATATTATGCATATTGATAACATGATAACTTACATGGCAAGGAATTTTTGCTATCATAGTAGCAGGCAGCAGCAGCGATCTAAATTATCAGACCGAAAACATGTGAGGAAAAGTGATCGGGTGAAATTATGAAGCGAGAGAATCAATCACAGAAGCAGGATCAATGTTTAGCATCAATGTCCCTTCTCCTTGCAAACTAGTCAGTGTCGTGTCTTTGGCAATACCCTCCCTGGTCTAAAGCAATACTATACACTGTAACAATACCCTCCCTGGTCTAAAGCAATACTATACACTGTAGCAATACCCTCCCTGGTCTAAAGCAATACTATACACTGTAACAATATCCTCCCTGGCCTAAAGCAATACTATACACTGTAACAATACCCTCCCTGGCCTAAAACAATACTATACACTGTAACAATACCCTCCCTGGTCTAAAGCAATACTATACACTGTAGCAATACCCTCCCTGGTCTAAAGCAATACTATACACAGTAGCAATACCCTCCCTGGCCTAAAGCAATACTATACACTGTAGCAATACCCTCCCTGGTCTAAAGCAATACTATACACTGTAACAATACCCTCCCTGGTCTAAAGCAATACTATTGTCGTGTCTTTGGCTATGCCGGATTAAGTGACATGACATGCTATTCTATAAAATCATTTCTCTGTAATTAATATTACCTGATCATACTAATCATGTAAATGTAATTAAGTAGAAAGTCGGGGCACCACAAAATAATGTTTATAAAGCTGTTATCTTCCGAATAAACTCTTAAAGACCTGGTAATCTTTTACATCAACAGCAGTCAATCCTTAATCATCACCTTATTTCAGTCTTATCTGAACATCGTAGAATTCTTGGTTATCTTCATGAACCCTGGCTACCAAGTTGAATCAGCAATACAAAATTTGGTTAATGATTTATTTACTCAATACCTAAATAATCACACAGAATTACATATACACAGAATGGATCATACATGAAGAACGTCCCTGGTGGACGGAACCGATTTGACGGCTGGTTACACAAAGAGAGGGGGTTGGGCTTGAATGAAAGCGCGGGAAGACTGGAGAACAGTGGGATTTGGTCTCTATCGGACCTTATGAAGCCATGCTATCGTAAATACAGAATCTTATGCATTCTAAATAACCGGCCATTTGGAAAAGGAAAATGCAAGACATATTTATTCTGAGCTGCGCTTCGATAGATTGGTCGTAGATGGAAGGCTGGGTTGCCCATCAGAGATCTCTTGTCCTTTGTAGAATGTCTGGTAGAATGGATGCGTTGTAGTACCATTGGGTGTTGGGTAGAAGAGATACTTTGTCCATCCTATCCTAGCCCACATTTACAGCTGCGGCGGCTCACTCAACGGCTAGGAGGTATCACTTCTTTAGTAAAAAAGAGTTCAAAGTTCATACCAAGTTGCCATACTTTTAGCTCACGCGGAAGTTGGCTTAGTTATGTAGTTTGATCTTAGCCCTTTAAACGTATGGACCGTCGTCCTCACGTCCTTGGAACACCAAGTTGAATTTTCGTCAACGGGCTTATATAGTAGTGGAAGAGAGGGGCGTTTTTTATAGTTTACAACCAATGTCTGTTCACTTGGGCGGGGCCAAGGAGTGAGCAGAGTTTTTTACTCTATGAAAATCATTCTCTTATTTAGGAGCTAAAATTACATTTAATCTTTCCACAAATAGTTTCATATTTAAACGTTTAAATTGCACAACAATTCCATTTGAATCTGATAACTAGAATGTGTAGACTTTCCAAGATACAGTTTATGTCATCCTATCATTAGTAATAATGTCTCAGACGCCAACTGATCTGACATCATATTCCTTAAGTACCAACGCATATTTTCAGCTGGTTGGATTACCGAAATATGGTTCATTTCCCCACCCTTTTGATGTTACCAGACTCTACTCTATGTTAACAAAGGGATTTTCAAGAGTCAACTCTATAGAGTAGAGAGCGAAAAGGGGGGGAAGGTATTTATGGGGGTCATAAACCTCACCAACAGGCCAACGTCATGACCAACAGGCCAACTTCTTTATCGGCTGCGATACTCGTTTTGTCCTGTTACTCGTCACACCTCTACATGAAAATGAACTGTGTTTGCGTGTGATCAGGGGTGTATCAATTCTGCCGATTATTGTTGAAAAACTTTTCTTAAACGGAACGAAACAGGGATAAACATATCTGAATTTGTCCATTAGAAACTCTCGTTTGCAACTGTTGGACTAATGATTACACCCTAGATCAGCTAGATGCAGGCAAGAGTGTACAAGGTGGTATTGAATATGTCACTGTCTGTCACCTGATTACTCAAATCTCTCTCGACCTGCGTTGTAAACTTTTTTATTCATAGACTACATAGGTAGTAGCAACCTCATGATGGGTATAGGGAGAGTATCATGTAGTAGCCTAAAATCTATCGATGTTACATTGCACTGGGTGAATGGAATATGAATGACAGTCATCCAATATGCCGTAATAGAAATAAGGCCATCCTCATAAAAAAAATGTATCCTCCTCCCTCATCTTAAAAGGTACCGACCGCCACTGACTGATTCCCACCCTTCATCCCTCCCTCCCTCGCCACTCTAATCTAGCTGTGGGACCATACAGACATGCAAAGCGTGGCCTGTTAATGCCAGGTTGAGTCCCTCGATGTGAAGTGCGAACGAATGCATTTCTGGAGACGACTGTAAGGCGGGGAAAGATTGAATTCATTCTCCCCTCTGTTCTGTGTGGAGGGAAAGAGGGAGAAAACGGTGAGTCTCACAGAAAGAGGCAATGATAGATGAGTTACATGGAGCAACACAGCCACACTGAATCAGAAGAACTGTCTGCCAGTTAAATGCCTCTCTCTAACTCGCGCTCTCACACACTCTCTACTTCTCTCTGCTTTCAATCCATCTCTCTCTCTCTGACACTTTTCTCTGTCTTGCTACAGTGAGGGAAAAAAGTATTTGATCCCCTGCTGATTTTGTACATTTGCCCACTGACAAAGACAGAATATCAACAAAAAAGAAAAACGCATGTGAACATTTTTATTAAATGATTTGCATTTTAATGAGGGAAATAAGTATTTGACCCCCTCTCAATCAAAAAGATTTCTGGCTCCCAGGTGTCTTTTATACAGGTAACGAGCTGAGGTTAGGAGCACACTCTTAAAGGGAGTGCTCCTAATCTCAGTTTGTTACCTGTATAAAAGACACCTGTCCACAGAAGCAATCAATCAATCAGATTCCAAACTCTCCACCATGGCCAAGACCAAAGAGCTCTCCAAGGATGTCAGGGCAAGATTGTAGACCTACACAAGCCTGGAATGGGCTACAAGACCATCGCCAAGCAGCTTGGTGAGAAGGTGACAACAGTTGGTGCGATCATTCGCAAATGGAAGAAACACAAAAGAACTGTCAATCTCCCTCGGCCTGGGGCTCCATCCAAGATCTCACCTCGTGGAGTTGCAATGATCATGAGAACGGTGAGGAATCAGCCCAGAACTACACAGGAGGATCTTGTCAATGATCTCAAGGCAGCTGGGACCATAGTCACCAAGAAAACAATTGGTAACACACTACGCCGTGAAGGACTGAAATCCTGCAGCGCCCGCAAGATCCCCCTGCTCAAGAAAGCACATATACATGCCCGTCTGAAGTTTGCCAATGAACATCTGAATGATTCAGAGGACAACTGGGTGAAAGTGTTGTGGTCAGCTGAGACCAAAATGGAGCTCTTTGGCATCAACTC
>QNTS01004446.1:0-15964 GCA_003317085.1 Hucho hucho
TTTTGTTTGTCCACCCGCCTCTTGAGGATTGACCACAAGTTCTCAATGGGATTAAGGTCTGGGGAGTTTCCTGGCCATGGACCCAAAATATCGATGTTTTGTTCCCCGAGCCACTTAGTTATCACTTTTGCCTTATGGCAAAGTGCTCCATCATGCTGGAAAAGGCATTGTTCGTCACCAAACTGTTCCTGGATGGTTGGGAGAAGTAGCTCTCTGAGGATGTGTTGGTACCATTCTTTATTCATGGCTGTGTTCTTAGGCAGAATTGTGAGTGAGCCCACTCCCTTGGCTGAGAAGCAACCCCACACATGAATGGTCTCAGGATGCTTTACTGTTGGCATGACACAGGACTGATGGTAGCGCTCACCTTGCTTTCTCCGGACAAGCTTTTTTCCGGATGCCCCAAACAATCGGAAAGGGGATTCATCAGAGAAAATGACTTTACCCCAGTCCTCAGCAGTCCAATCCCTATACCTTTTGCAGAATATCAGTCTGTCCCTGATGTTTTTCCTGGAGAGAAGTGGCTTCTTTGCTGCCCTTCTTGACACCAGGCCATCCTCCAAAAGTCTTCGCCTCACTGTGCATGCAGATGCACTCACACCTGCCGGCTGCCATTCCTGAGCAAGCTCTGTACTGGTGGTGCCCCGATCCCGCAGCTGAATCAACTTTAGGAGACGGTCCTGGTGCTTGCTAGACTTTCTTGGGCGCCCTGAAGCCTTCTTCACAACAATTGAACCGCTCTCCTTGAAGTTCTTGATGATCCAATAAATGGTAGATTTAGGTGCAATCTTACTGGCAGCAATATCCTTGCCTGTGAAGCCCTTTTTGTGCAAAGTAATGATGACGGCACGTGTTTCCTTGCAGGTAACCACGGTTGACAGAGGAAGAACAATGATTCCAAGCACCACCCTCCTTTTGAAGCTTCCAGTCTGTTATTCGAACTCAATCAGCATGACAGAGTGATCTCCAGCCGTGTCCTCGTCAACACTCACACCTGTGTTAATGAGAGAATCACTGACATGATGTCAGCTGGTCCTTTTGTGGCAGGGCTGAAATGCAGTGGAAATGTTTTTGGGGGATTCAGTTCATTTGCATGGCAAAGAGGGACTTTGCAATTAATTGCAATTCATCTGATCACTCTTCATGACATTCTGGACTATATGCAAATTGACATCATACAAACTGAGGCAGCAGACTTTGTGAAAATGTATATTTGTGTCATTCTCAAAACTTTTGGCCACGACTGTACATAAGCCATAAGCCTCAAGTCTTCTTGGGTATGACGCTACAAGCGTGGCATATCTGTATTTGGGAAGTTTCTCCCATTCTTCTCTGCAGATCCTCTCAAGCTCTGTCAGGTTGGATGGGGAGCATTGTGCACAGTTATTTTCAGGTCTCTCCAGAGATGTTCGATCGGGTTCAAGTCCGGGCTCTGGCTGGGCCAGTCAAGGACATTCATCCCTACCATCCCCTGGTAGGGATGAATGTTTCCTCCAGACGTGACGCTTGGCATTCAGGCCAAAGAGTTCAATCTTGGTTTCTCATGGTCTGAGAGTCCTTTACGTGTCTTTAGGCAAACTACAAGTGGGCTGTCATGTGCCTTTTACTGAGGAGTGGCTTTGGTCTGGCCACTACACCATAAAAGGCCTGATTGGTGGAGTACTGCAGAGATGGTTGTCCTTCTGGAAGGTTTTCCCATCTCCAGAGAGGAACTCTGGAGCTCTGTTAGTGACCATCGGGTTCTTGTTCACCTCCCAGACCAAGGCCCTTCTCCCACAATTGCTCAATTTGGAATAGTCTTGGTGGTTCCAAACTTCTTCCATTTATGAATGATGGAGGCCACTGTGTTCTTAGGGAACTTCAATGTTGCAGACATGTTTTGGTACCCTTCCCCAGATCTGTGCCTCGACACAATC
Source organism: Hucho hucho (assembly GCA_003317085.1). Taxonomy (NCBI): domain Eukaryota; kingdom Metazoa; phylum Chordata; class Actinopteri; order Salmoniformes; family Salmonidae; genus Hucho; species Hucho hucho. Next base: position 1,917 of record QNTS01004446.1, read on the forward strand.
CTGTATCAGAGCTCTATGGACAATTTCTTAGACCTCATGGCTTGGTTTTTGCTCTGACATGCACTGTCAACTGTAGGACCTTATATAGACAGGTGTGTGGCTTTCCAAATCATGTCTAATCAATTGAATTTACCACAGGTGGACTCCAATCAAGTTGTAAAAACTTCTCAAGGATGACCAATGGACCTGAGCTAAATTTCGAGTCTCATAGCATGAGTACTTATGTAAATATTTATGTTTTCAATTTCTGTTTTTTATTTGTAATACATTTGCAAAAATGTCTAAAAACCTGTTTTCGCTTTGTCATTATGGGGTATTGTAGATTAGATTGATAAGGACATTTTTTAAATTAATACATTTTAGAATAAGGCTGTAACGTATCAAATGTGAAAAAAGTCAAAGGGTCTGAATACTTTCCGAATGCACTGTAGGTTATTATCATAACCTAATTTCCTGAGGATTCTCTGGGGTTGTGTTCAGAGAGGATCTGAGGTCACTCCAGTGGTGTGACGTGTTTTGGGGTGATTTGTCCCAGTGATACTTCCTTTTCCTGTATTCCTGGGATGATGGATTCCCCCAGCTCTGCTGCTCCTCTCTGGACTCAATAATTCTCTCCACTTTCATCAAAGTTAGGAAGCAGATAATATACCTGTCATTATTCCTACTCAGCAGCCATGCCAAGCACTGGAGAGCAGTGTTTTGAGGGAAAAACTGACAGTACTATCCATTCAAGTGAAATCTAGTCATTGTTTACTTTCTAGTAACATAATCCTTGATGGAATACTTATAGCTGTTACCTATGCAGTTGTGTAGTATTTGCAGTGCATAACGAACCATTGTGTCCACACATAGACATTAAAGGCCACTCTGTCATCGGCAGAGCTGAAAATGGTCAGGTATTTGCATCCAGACTCAGAGACAGATTTGCATGACTATACTATTGAGGAGTTGATTCTGCTGTATCAATCAGTTTCAATTAGGTTATTGAGGCCGTTTTACATATGCAAGTTAGTCTACTAAATTCTACAGAGGTTGAATAGATTTGTTAAGTCAAAGACTTAAGGTCGTACCAGGCCAAACACCAGGTATTGAGACGAGTTGAGACTACGTCATTGGGTATCTATGACAATTGTGGCCATTGGTCATAATCAAATTAAGTTAGTTCAATGTTGAGGTTATGGGCAAATGAGCCTTAAACTCATTTGCAACTCTCTTAAGCATTTATTCTCTACATTTTCTCAACCTGCATTCTGCTCTCAAAAATCGGAATTGTTACACACATCATTGACATCCAGATCTTGGCTCCAGGTGATGTGTTTTGAACGATTTGATGAGCCCAACTTTGTCTGTACCTGTTTGTGGCAGTTATGATGACAGTAGCATATACAGCACATACAGTGCCTTCAGAAAGTATTCACACTCGTTGACTTTTTCCACATGTTGTTGTGTTAAAATGGAGTAGCACCTTTCCTGCAGTCAAATGGGTTGAATGTTATAAACTTTTTTTTAAATTGTATATATAGTAGCAGTCAAATGTTGAAACCTACTTTTTACAAATGTTAGAATATTTCTATTTCACTTTGACATTACAGAGTATTTTGTGTAGATCGTTGACAAAAAATACATACAAATACATTTTAACTGCACTTTGTAACACAACAAAATGTGAAAAAAGTCAAGGCAATATATCTAAACATTTAAACGCAAACCACACTTAATTTCACAGACAGGACAAATAGTCGTGCCGACATTCAGATAATAGGTATGAAGACATATCAGCTTCTGTTGAGTGTTCAGTACAGCACAGCTAGCACCACGTGAAACCACAATACTTTCCTACTACCGTCTCCCCCGTGCTGCAGCAATCACTCACCTAGTGTCAGGCATGAATAGAGGTAAGCAAGCTGCCATTGTATCCTAGCAAAGCAGGCAGGGAGGCAGGCAGGCAGCATTAATTTTGTTCGAGTGATAATAGATGGGATTTTTCTGTTCAAAAGTAGATTTTTTTAATTTCGTTCAGTGACTGCTGACAAAGACGTTGATGTTCAAAATACCCACACTGTGCACTGTGTTTTCCTAACTCAAATCCTCAGTGCAGAGCGAGAACTGGTGATTTGTAGTCAAGCTCATGGCATTTGGATATTACCACTAATTGGGATATGAAGTGCTCCTCAGTGCATCAGTCACAGAAATCTAATGGTCTGGCTCAGTGATGAGAATCACATGGCCAGTGCTGGAGGTAAATAGTTTAGATAGACCATACCAAAACAAGCAACACAGCAGGGCAGAGCCTGGGGGCACACGCTCAGTATAACCTCTGAACAAGCCTTCATCCCTCCTTAAAGGCCCACAGATCCTCCCTTCTCACTCTAATCCTGTATGACTGTTCTATCCTACTGTAAATAAGTCACAGCCATGGTGGGTTGGGATCCATTAAACCATTCTTCCTCAACATAGTCTACTCCAGTGAATACATGTCCCCACACATGTTTAAGTCATAAACCCTATTATACTCCCTGATATTCATTTTTAGTGAATGAACCAATGTTTTGGCATCCAGTGTATACAGGGGCACTGACAGAATGGGTGTGAATCTTCAGCCACTCTTTTCAGGACAGCCATGGACCAGAAGACCTCTCTCTTTCTCTACCCCTCACCATCTATCCATCCATCCCTCTTTCTCCATTCCAGTCATTCTACATGCACACTATTAATAGCACTGCCACGTTTGTTAGTTGGGGACTGGAAGAGGCAGCTCCATATCGTGGGGAGAGCGCGCAACCTCATTGCGTTGTGCTATAGTTCTGCTAAAGAGACCCATGCCGCGTTCTATATTGAGCAGGAGGAAAGGGATGCCGCTGTTTTACAGTGACTCCTCCACCTCATTGGTGTTGTTCAAGTTTCCACTGAGCACGGCGCCGAGCACAGAGAGGAAGTGGTTTTTAACCCCTCTAAAGGAACCTCTCTAAGAGAGATAGGAAAGTGGTAGGGGCTCGTTAGTGGCGACAGTATTTTCCACATCTGCAACAGAAAATGTATCAAGTGGCAAAAAAAGAGATCTTATGAAGATAAGAATACACATTCCACTGGCCAACAAAATCTGTCTGTCTGTCTGACCTTTATCTGAGCAAAGATGAGGTCCATTCAGTCATTTACATTTTCCTTTTATTTATTAATATTTTTATATAGCAGACTATCTTATCCAGAGTTACGTACAGTTAGTGCATTCATCTTAAGACAGCTAGGTGGGACAACCACATATCACAGGCATAGAAAGTTCATTAGTGTCAGAGCAAATGTTTTCAGGTTTTTCGAGGTGAGGAGGATTATTAAAGATACTTTTTGAAGAGGTAGGGTTTCAGATGTTTTTGGAAGATGGGCAGAAACTCTGCTGTGCTGGCGCCAGGGGGAAGCTGGTTCCACCATTGGGGTGCCAGGACAGAGAAGAGCTTGGACAGGGCTGAGCAGGTGCTGCCCTCCTGTCGGGGTGGGAGGGCCAAAATACCTGTGGTGGCAGAACAGAGTGCTTGGGTTGGGGTGTAGGGTTCCTCTTCCTGTTCCATAGGTAAGCACCATGATCTTGTAGCTTTGACTTGAAGTCAGTGGAGTGTGTGGAGGAGCGGGGTGTCATGCGAGAACTTGGGAACGTTGAAAACCAGGTGGGAGGCAGCGTTTTGGATACATTGCAGGGGTTTGATGGCACAAGCGGGGAGCCCAGCCAACAGTGAGTTGCAGTAGTCCAGACGGGAGAGGACAAGTGCCTGGATTAGGACCTGAGCCGCTTCCTGTGTGAGGTAGGGTCGTACTCTACTGATGTTGTAGAGCATGAACCTGCAGGAGTGAGTCAAAGCTTTGATGTTAACAGAGAATTACAGGGTGTTGTCCACGGTCACGCCAAGGTTCTTTGCACTCTGGAAGGGCAACACTGAGGAGTTGTCAATCGTGATGGAAAAGTTTTTGAGCGGGCAGGCCTTCCCCGGGAGGAAGAGCAGCTCCGTCTTGACGAGGTTGAGCTTGTGGACGTGGGCCGACATCCAAGTTGAGATATCTGCCAGGCACGCAGAGATGCGTGTCGCCACCTGGGTGTCAGAAGGCGGGAAGTAGAAACGTAGTTGAGTGTCTTCCACATAACAATGATAGGAGTGACCATGTAAGGATATGATGGAGCCGAGTGACTTGGTGTATAGAGAGAAAAGGAGAGGGCTTGAAACCGAGCCCTGGGGGACATCAGTAGTGAGAGTACATGGTGCAGACACAGATCCTCTCCACGTCACCTGGTAGGAGCGGCCTGCCAGGTAGGATGCAATCCAAGAGTGTGCAGAGCCTGAGACGCCCCGGCCCTGAGAGGTTGAAAAGGAGGATCTGATGGTTCACGGTGTCGAAGGCAGTGGATAAATGTAGGAGGATGAGAACAGAGGAGAGAGAGTCAGCTTTGACAGTGCGGAGAGCCTCCAGGACACAGAGAAGAGCAGTCTCAGTTGAGTGACCCATCTTGAAGCCTAACTGGTTATGGTCAAAAAGCGTTCTGAGAGAGATAATGAGAAAGTTGATCAAGTGCTATGGAAAGAAAAGAAAGAAGGGATACAGGTCTATAGTTCTTGATGTCAGTTGAGTCAAGTGTAGGTTTCTTGAGGAGGGGAGCGACTTGAGGGGGACGCAGCCAGTGGTCAGGATGAGTTGATAAGGGAAGTGAGGAATGGGAGAAGGTCTTCAGAGATGGGAAGAAGGAATGAGGTCGAGCGGCCAGGTTGTCGGGCGGCCAGTCCTCACTAGTCGTAGGATGTCATCTGGAGAGAGGAGAGAAAGAGGTCAAGGCGAAGGGTAGTTATGTGTGAGTGGGAACAAAGGACAATAGGCTGAATGAGGAGTGAATGTCATCAACCTTCTTTTCAAAGTGGTTGACAAAGTCGTCCACAGAGAGGGAGGAGGGAGGGTGAGGGGGTGGAGGACTAAAGAGGGAGGAGAAGGTGGAAAACAGTTTCCTAGGGTTACAAGCAGAAGCTTGACATTTTGAGTGGCAGAAAGTGGCTTTAGCAGCAGATACAGAGGAAGAGAAGGTAGAGAAGAGGGAGTGAAAGGATCCGGAAGTTTAGTTTTCCTAAATTTTCGCTCAGTTGCCCGCAGCCCTGTTCTGTAAGCTCGCAATGAGTCCTTCAGCCACGGAGCAGGAGGGGAGGACCAAGAGGAAAAGGGACAGTGCTAGTCATAGGATGCGGAAAGAGAGGACAGTAGTGTCGAAGAGGAAGAATCTGTGCTGTGCACCTTCCCACTAACACCAGAAATCTGTATATAATGATGTGATTCTCATGTCTCCGCCGCAACAATGGGAGTTGTTGTCCCAAAGGCAGGAAGGCAGGCGACAAGCTTGGGTTCAAAATAAGCGCATTGAAACGCATTGGGATTATTGTGGACAGAAGTTGGCGAGAGTGAAAACTCTCGCTTAGCCTCTTTCTCCTAAGCCCCTACCACTCACAACAACAAAGATGAGAGATCACTTTTTCCTCTCTGACAAACGGTTTAAACTCACTATTTGCATTTGAGGTTTGGTTCAACAGAATGGGTCATATGGACACCGAAACACATGGAGACTTTATTTTACTGTAATAGAGGAGAAGATAACCTTTTGAACCATGTTTATGTTTCAACTCTTCACATTTTGAACAGAGCAGACACTACTAAAACAGATGTACCAATGAACATTCATTCTGGGAAATGAATGCTCAGTTTGTCGCGCGCATTTCGGTACCACGTATCACTAGCAGCATTTTAGTCAGATAAAGATTGTTATAGTAGCTGTTTAGTCTGTGTTTTATAAATGTGCAATAAGCATAAAACAATTATATAAAGAATTGGCAACTCGTTCTCGTTCTGAGAAATAAGGCAGGCAACTTGATTTCAACATCTGAACAATGTGGACAGGCTAGCAGGCTGTTCAAACAGTTGGAGACAGACAGAAGGTTGTGTTCATAACAATTGAACTGTTTTGCCTTGTTAGCTGAATACAGAGCTTGTGAAATTATACCTAGATCCAAGCTGGCTAAACTTGAAATGTAAATATTATCTGGCTACTCACTAGCACGTGGCCTTGTGCTGGAGAGATTGTTTATGAGACCGGTGTTACTTTTTTATAATGCCTGTTACATTATTAGTGAATGTGCATTATGCATGGTTCTGATTAAATTTGTAAAAAGAATATAAAAAAAAAATAAGGCTTTTTAATAGACAAACCTGAACGCCAGATCAGTGATTTTGCAAAAAAATAAAAAAAACAGGTACAACAATTTTGATAAAATAATGTAATGATTAGTGGGTCTTATGGTTGTGGAAGGCATATATTCAGCCTAGGTATAATTTCACAAGCCCTGAATTCCTTATATTATTGCTGACTGTTTAAATGCAGCGTTCTTGACCTTTAATTGTACAACAAAGCTTATTTAAGAAAAAAACATTTAAAAAATCGTGACTCTCCCATAAGTTTGAAAACATTGAGATATGAGTTTTAGGCCATATTTTCCAGCCGTAACCTGTAGTATACTGTGGTAGTAAGAGGGGAGGTGGTTTACAGATATAAAAGTCAAGTAGGGGCTGTGAATCAACTTCTATGAATCCACTTCAAGGAAGAGAGCATCAAAGCAGCATATCTCTGCATATTTACTGGAGTTCAACTCGGCATGTCACTGTTGGTCATTGTGTGGCAGGCAGCAGCAGCTTGTCACTCTTCAAACACTCAAAATGTATTATATTACAGTACAGCCATAATACTGTATGGTATATCATCTCTCACCACTATTCTACTAAATGTATTTACTTAAAGCTGATAACTACTTTCATCTCTAATCATCCTCAGGTTAAAGGTTCTGTAGAATGTAATAACTATGTGTAAAGCCTCTGAGAATATGATCTAAACTCATCCGGGCTTTAGTCTTCCCACAGCAGCATCACAACATTAACCATTCAAAGGGCAATCAGACACAGACAGACAGACCTAATCCTGGAGGATAAGGAATCCTCAAATACATTCAGCAGTGGGCCGATTATTCTTTGAGCAGATGGTCGGAGGGCCGGAACATAGTTAAAAATAACTTGCACACTGCAAATTGACTGCAACAATCCCAATCAGATATAGTATTTCACAAAAAAAGAATCATTTCAAACCTTGATTACATTAGTAGACAATCACATCCCTATATTTATGTGTGGCAATACTTGGGAACAGATATCCTCAATTAAAAACACATTGAGATCATTTCCTGGTGTTTTTACAGTCTTTTATATCCAAGAAAACTTGAGGGGACAAATAAAATCACCCGCGGGCCAGGCCGCCTTTTGGGGAACTCAGAAATATAGCATGCTAGTTACTGGCAATAGGCCATAAACAACAAGGAAATCCTTTAATAGGCCTCTGCTAAAATCATGCCTTGTCATTACAGTCTTTATTATGCTGATACCCTGAGACAGGCAGACATGTGGAAACTTGTAAATAACAACCCTAGACTGAAAGCATGCACACAATAAACTAGACTAGAGGACTCCATGTCCCACTTCTGTCCCACTCTACGCAGGGGAAATAACTTGCTTTCTATGTAATGAGAATTGTTCGATGCACACCATTTGTGTTTCTTCAATAACAGTGTGAGTTAGACACTCAGTGAGCAAGGGCCAGGGGTAGGATTCATCTAGGTAGACTATACCTGTAGTATACTGTGGTAGTAAGAGGAGAGGTTGTTTACAGATATAAAAGTCAAGTAGGGGCTGTGAATCAACTGCTATGAATCCACTTCAAGGAAGAGAGCATCAAAGCAGCATATCTCTGCTTATTTACTGGAGTTCAACTCGGCATGTCACAGTAGACCATTGTGTGGCAGGCAGCATCAACTATACAGGGGTTACCTTACCCTTAGGGTATCTAACAGGTTTATCAATTCTAAACACAAGGTTTTTGAGTGAGTGGCAGTTGCTTACAAGCCCTAGGCCCTTGTTCTCACAAACCGTTCATAATACAACTTGCAAATAAATCAACCTGGACTCAGGGGTAGACCTAACATAGTCTTTTGCATCTGAGCTCCTAGAGTGTGCGGCTCTCCTTGATTTTCAAGTTTTCCACTCCGCTAGCCAGCACCTCTCCTAAATAGGTGTGCGTTTCTTTTTCCTCTAGACCTAACATAGTAAACATTAATCAGTCTCCCCCCATTTACTATGATATGTTATGTTTCGTATGGTATTTATTAATTTGTGGATGTCCATCATTTCGTATGATATATTACGAATTGCAATGCGTACAGTATGTTATGAATTTGGAATACATATGATACACTATATATACAAAAGTATGTGGACACCCCTTCAAATTAGTGGATTCGGCTATTTCAGCCACACCGTTGCTGATAGGTGTATAAAATCGAGCACACAGCCATGCAATCTCCATAAACAAACATTGGCAGTAGAATGGCCTTACTGAAGAGCTCAGTGACTTTCAACATGGCACCGTCATAGGATGCCACATTCCCAACAAGTCAGTTCGTCAAATTTCTGCCCTGCTAGAGCTGCCCCGGTCAACTGTAGTGCTGTTATTGTGAAGTGGAAACGTCTAGGAGCAACAACGGCTCAGCCGTGAAGTTGTAGGCTACACAAGCTCACAGAATGGGACCACCAAGTGCTGAAGCGTCTGTCCTCGGTTGCAACACTCACTACCGAGTTCCAAACTGCCTCTAGAAGCAACGTCAGCACAAGAACTGTTTGTTGGGAGCTTCATGAAATGGGTTTCCATAGCCGAGCAGCCACACACTAGCCTAAATTCACCTTTGTGCAATGCAAAACTTCGTCTGGATTGGTGTAAAGCTCGCCGCCATTGGACTCTGGAGCAGTGGAAACGTGTTCTCTGGAATGATGAATCACGCTTCACCATCTGGCAGTCTGATGGATGAATCTGGGTTTGGCTGATGCCAGGAAAACGCTACCTGCCCCAATGCATAGTGCCAAGTGTAAAGTTTGGTGGAGGAGGAATAATGGTCATGGACTGTTTTTCATGGTTTGGGCTAGGCCCCTTAGTTCCAGTGAAGGGAAATCTTAACGCTACAGCATACAATGACATTCTAGATGATTCTGTTCTTCCAATTTTGTGGCAACAGTTTGGGGAAGGCCCTTTCCATGACAATGCCCCCGTGCACAAAGCGAGGGCCATTCAGAAATGGTTTGTCGAGATCGGTGTGGAAAAACTTGACTGGCCTGCACAGAGCCCTGACCTCAACTCCATCGAACACCTTTGGGATGAATTGGAACGCCGACTGTGAGCCAGGCCTCATCGCCCAACACCAGTGCCCGACCTCAATAATGTTCTTGTGGCTGAATGGAAGTCCCCACAACAATGTTCCAACATCTAGAGTGGAGGCTGTTATAGCAGCAAAGGGGGGACCAACTCTATATTAATGCCCATGATTTTGGAATGAGATGTTCGACGAGCAGGTGTCCACATACTTTTGGTCATGTAGTGTATTTTACAAATTCCAATTTGTTGTGGCTAACGTTAGCTAGGTGGCTGATGCTTAGCTAGGGGTTAGGGGTTAAAGTTAGGGTTATGAGTTAAGGTTAGAGTTAGGGGAAAGGTTAGCTAACATGCTAGGTAGTTGCAAAGTGGCTAATTAGATAAAATGCTAAAGTTGTCAGTGATGAGATTCGAACACGCAACCTTTTTGTTTATGCCTTAAGTAAGCTTATGTTTCAAGTAACCATATCAAACGTAACATATCATAGTCATTTGAGTGTCCCGGAATTATGTTTAAAATGTTACGTCTAGTCTATGAGACCAGGCTGAATAAGTAGAGAACTGGTAAGGCATCTCCACTTTTAAAAGTTGAGTACAACCGCCAACAAGCCCCTTGAGAAATGCAAATGCCTTTTCTACGTCGACATAAAGAGTTAGTAAACACAAACAGATTAGGAGTGTACTGGTACTTTCCCTACAGTGGCTACGCAACCAGCAAGGCTAACCTCTCTGCTGTGCACTAGGGTCTGCCTCATACACACTAAAAGACACTTCCTGCCTCATGCACAAGAAAGCAGGTCCCTCCCTCCTTCCCTCCCTCCAGCAGTGCTGCTCTCTCTCAATTAAATTCAATTCAAGGGGCTTTATTGGCATGGGAAACATATGTTAACATTGCCAAAGCAAGTGAAATGGGTAAACAAAAGTGAAATAAACAATAAAAAGTAAATATTACACTCACTATCTCTCTTACTCTCTCTTACTCTCTCTTGCTCGCTCTCTCGCTCTCTGTTTGAAGCAGGCTTGACGTCACATGGTCTCCCAGGCAACAGGCTACCACAGGAGTGTTACTTTTTCCATTGCTTCTGAGCCCTCAAGATCCTTCCCCTAAATTAACTTGGGTTTAGAAAGTTTGCTTTTGGATTGAAACCATGACCAAATAGTGTGTGTGTGTGAGAAGTGCGTGTGTTTGAGAAGTGTGTGCGTGTGTATTTCGTTAACATCACTGCTGAGTGTGATTAGTGAAAACTGCGATAGAAAAAGGAAGTGATGGGTAACACTTTATACGTCCCTCTCACTGAGCTCAAAGGAATGCCTATCTGTCAAAAAATCTATTTAGTCTATAATAAGAGACTGACTATTCCTTCTGCATTGACCCAACTACGATAAAAGGAATAATGGCGATACAAAATCATTAAAATTAATTTCGACAAATAGTCCTGAGTAAACAACAATAACACAAAACATGTCAATCTCTCTCATTAGAACACGAGATAAGTTAATTATAAAGTGTTTGTTCAAAGAATATGAGGTCATCTAAAGCCTGAGTGAGTGTCACTATCCTGCTGATAACCCAGGCACCACAACACATCACCTCCTGCTAGCCTTGCCACCACAACACATCACCTCCTGCTAGCCTTGGCACCACAACACCATGTCCAGCCTTGTGGTTGTGATAAGCTCCCTTCATCCTTCCTGTTGGAGACAGGAGGCTATCATCAGTCACTGCAGCCTCATTGACTACCCAGCCCTTTACCCTGGTGTGACCAGGAAAACCTCAAGCATCAACAACAACAACAACAACAACAAACTGCTAACACAACAGATAAAGCTACATGGGGTTTCCAATGTGAGTCTTCTTGTGAGTCTGGCCATTTGGATTCTGCCTGGACTTGAATTGAACTGGCCACAGTAGGTATTCTGTCATGTGAGTAATATTATTTTTGGCGTCATAATATTATATTAGCGCAACAGTCAGTCCAACTAATGACTAATGTTATTGCACCACTGTGACATGATTTCATGGTGACATGGTTTCAGTACCCCGACCGAGCTGGTGTCACTATGCCCTGCCGCAGCCAAGAGAACCCACCTAAAAAGACTGCATACAGGCCTAGTGATCCTGGTAGCAAATCAGTTTGTTCTCCAGCAAAACTCCTCTGTTGTGTTCGTTGTCATGCCAAAATCTACTACAGCTCAATAGCACATGACAAAGGACTTGGCTAAAGCATTAGTTCTGCATCCAGGCTATAAAAAGCAACCTGAATGCTTGATGCTATAAACAACAGAGCTATAAAGACCTTTTAGTAATAATATACACCATTTAGCAGGCGCTTTTCTCCAACACGACATACATTCACGTGTGCATACATTTTACGTATGGGTGGTCCCAGGAATTGAACCCACTATCCTTGCATTACAAGCGCCATGTTCTACCAACTGAGCTGTAGAGGACCACAATGTAAGAAAAATATAATAAGTCAATATATAATGAATCTTTCAATGATACGCTTCCTTTACTTTTGTTGTTGGGATTGGGAAACCTTATTGGTACAGAGGCAAGTCTGTCTGAATAGGCATGTTATAATGTCGTAGGTTTGGTGTAGTGCGTACTTCAGTAGTTTTCCATAATTTGAGTCTAATGTATACTTCTCCTGACCCACGCTGACTACAGAATGGCACTCGAGCTATAAGCCTGAGCTGTAGGGAAACTGACATAACTAACCCTATCAAAAGTAAACCAAACCTTAAGGAATGATCTAGTCTTCTATGGAACATGCTGTCTTTACCTATTGGACACTGCTGTTCACTGTTTTTCTCTCTCTCTCTCTCTCTCTCTCTCTCTCTCTCTCTCTCTCTCTCTCTCTCTCTCTCTCTTAGATCCTGCCAAGAAAGCCTTAAAAAGGTGTGCATTATCAGGATGTCAGGGTCATGTGGCGATTTTTATGAATTGTTCAGCAGTCTAATGGCTTGGGGGTAGAAGCTGTTGAGCTGGGAAGGGAAGTAGCAAAGACATTCCAGGGAATTCACAAGGTTCAACTACAACAGTACTGTCCCAAACTAACAATTACATAAGACTATTGAATTTGTCTGAATAAAGAAGAGACTATACAGTGATGAACTTGATGAGCAAGAAGAGAGAATACAGGTAACTTCTTCTATTTCAGATCAACAAAATAATGTATCTGGAAAAACTATAGAATCCCTAGTCCTAGAGGAGGTTCTTCATTTTTACACCGTTATCCTGTTTTTTACACAGTTACACCCAGTTAACTTGAACTAATTGTAAGGTAGAATGAATACATTGTAAAGTAGAATGAATACATTGTAAAGTAGCATGAATACATTGTAAAGTAGCATAAATACATTATAAAGTAGCATGAATACATTATAAAGTAGCATGAATACATTGTAGAAGTAAAATTCAATCTAATAAACCCCTTTATAAAACCAAATATGCCCTTTCAAGCTGAGTTAATTTCTCCTGTCTACATTCCAGACACCTTTTCCACCTATTTGAGCTCACTGCAAGAGATCAGTTACAGATCAGTGTATCATAAAGTGCATGAAAATATCTCTCATTAATAAACAGAGGTCTCCTAGGTGATGGTTCTGCCATCATGTAGCTTGCTACATGCATCTTCCCTTTTTCTGAGACTTACACTTTCCTCAGACACAGGCCAGAAAGGATAGAGAGAAGGCTGACTCCCTGTCATGGATACATCAAAGCAAGACATCCCTTTCCTAAGCAAATCAGTTACAGTGTAAACAGCCTTCACAAAACCAGCACAGTTCCATCCACTTACAGTGAGGGTAAAAAGTATTTGATCCCCTGCTGATTTTGTACGTTTGCCCACTGACAAAGAAATGATCAGTCTATAATTTTAATGGTAGGTTTATTTGAACAGTGAGAGACAGAATAACAAATAAGTATTTGACCCCCTCTGCAAAGCATGACTTAGTACTTGGTGGCAAAACCCTTGTTGGAAATCACAGAGGTCAGACGTTTCTTGTAGATGGCCACCAGGTTTGCACACATCTCAGGAGGGATTTTGTCCCACTCCTCTTTGCAGATATTCTCCAAGTCATTAAGGTTTCGAGGATGATGTTTGGCAACTCGAACCTTCAGCTCCCGCCACAGATTTTCTATGGGATTAAGGTCTGGAGACTGGCTAGGCCACTCCAGGACCTTAATGTGCTTCTTCTTGAGCCACTCCTTTGTTGCCTTGGCCGTGTGTTTTGGGTCATTGTCATGCTGGAATACCCATCCACGACCCATTTTCAATGCCCTGGCTGAGGGAAGGAGGTTCTCACCCAAGATTTGACGGTACATGGCCCTGTCCATCGTCCCTTTGATGCGGTGAAGTTGTCCTGTCCCCTTAGCAGAAAAACACCCCCAAAGCATAATGTTTCCACCTCCATGTTTGACGGTGGGGATGGTGTTCTTGGGGTCATAGGCAGCATTCCTCCTCCTCCAAACACGACGAGTTGAGTTGATGCCAAAGAGCTCCATTTTGGTCTCATCTGACCACAACACTTCTGATGTTCATTGGCAAACTTCAGACGGGCATGTATATGTGCTTTCTTGAGCAGGGGGACCTTGCGGGCGCTGCAGGATTTCAGTCCTTCACGACGTAGTGTGTTACCAATTGTTTTCTTGGTGACTATGGTCCCAGCTGCCTTGAGATCATTGACAAGATCCTCCCGTGTAGTTCTGGGCTGATTCCTCACCGTTCTCATGATCATTGCAACTCCACGAGGTGAGATCTTGCATGGAGCCCCAGGCCGA
>QNTS01004446.1:17290-70928 GCA_003317085.1 Hucho hucho
GAGGTGCTGGCTAGCGGAGTAGAACACCTGGTTAGGGGAGGTGCTGGCTAGCGGAGTAGAACACCTATGTAGGTGAGGTGCTGGCTAGCGGAGTAGAACACCTATGTAGGTGAGGTGCTGGCTACTGGAGTAGAACACCTGGTTATGAGAGGTGCTGGCTAGCGGAATAGAACACCTGTTTAGGTGAGGTGCTGGCTAGCGGAGTAGAACACTTGAAAATGAAAAGGAGAGACACACACTCTAGGAGCTCAGATGCAATAATTGAATAACCTAATATCCAACGTTTTGACAGACAAGCTGTCTTCATCAGGGTATGGTTTCCATGTGGTTGATGCCATTTCATTCGCTCCGTTCCAGACATTATTATGAGCCGTCCTCCCCTCAGCAGCATGTGCACCTGGCGCACATCCCGTATGTCATGTAGGACCCATTATCCTGCTACTTTAGCCTGCCACTGAAGGCCTATGTCTGTGTGCTCCAGCTATATGACGGTAATCAGTGATGCATCTCAGACGTAGAGTCAGACGTAGACAGGCCAAGGAGGTTTCTATAAGATGGCAAATTATCACAGACGAATTCTGAGGTATATAGAACCCAAAAAATTGATCATATTACTCCAGTATTAGCCTCTCTACACTGGCTTCCTGTTAAGGCAAGGGCTGATTTCAAGGTTTTACTGCTAACCTACAAAGCATTACATGGGCTTGCTCCTACCTATCTTTCCGATTTGGTCCTGCCGTACATACCTACACGTACGCTACGGTCACAAGACGCAGGCCTCCTTACTGTCCCTAGAATTTCTAAGCAAACAGCTGGAGGCAAGGCTTTTTCCTATAGAGCTCAATTTTTATGGAATAGTCTGCCTATCCATGTGAGAGACGCAGACTCGGTCTCAACCTTTAAGTCTTTATTGAAGACTCATCTCTTCAGTAGGTCCTATGATTGAGTGTAGTCTGGCCCAGGAGTGTGAAGGTGAACGGAAAGGCACTGGAGCAACGAACCACCCTTGCTGTCTTTGCCTGGCCGGTTCCCCTCCACTGGGATTCTCTGCCTCTAACCCTATTACAGGGGCTGAGTCACTGGCTTACTGGTGCCGTGGCGGAGATCTTGTGGGCTATACTCGGCCTTGTCTCAGGATGGTAAGTTGGTGGTTGAAGATATCCCTCTAGTGGTGTGGGGGCTGTGCTTCGGCAGAGTGGGTGGGGTTATATCCTGCCTGTTTGGCCCTGTCCGGGGGTATCGTCGGACGGGGCCACAGTGTCTCCCGACCCCTCCTGTCTCAGCCCCCAGTATTTATGCTGCAGTAGTTTATGTGTCGGGGGGCTAGGGTCCGTCTGTTATATCTGGAGTATTTCTTCTCTTATCTGGTGTCCTGTGTGAATTTAAGTATGCTCTCTCTAATTATCTCTCTCTNTCTCTCTCTCTCGGAGGACCTGAGCATTAGGACCATTCCTCAAGGCCTACCTGGCCTGATGACTCCTTGATGTCCCGAGTCCACCTGGCCGTGCTGCTTCTCCAGTTTCAACTGTTCTGCCTGTTTTATGAACATTTTAAAATCTTGTCCATGTTCTGTTATAATCTGCACCTGGCACAGCCAGAAGAGGACTGGCCACCCCTCACAGCCTGGTTCCTCTCTAGGTTTCTTCCTAGGTTTTGGCCTTTCTAGGGAGTTTTTCCTAGCCACCGTGCTTTTACACCTGCATTGCTTGCTGTTTAGGGTTTTAGGCTGGGTTTCTGTACAGCACTCTGTGACATCAGCTGATGTAAGAAGGGCTTTATAAATAAATTTGATTTGATTTGATATTGCAATTAATGTCTCAGTTCCCCCATCAGTACACACTCACCACTACAGACATTTATTGGTAATAACACTTACGGGAAGCAAATCACGGTGCATTGTGTTGAATCATTGCCGATCAAGCAGGAGGAAATCATGGCCAAGCAAACTCTTCCAGTAATGTATACACAGCCCCCTCATTTATAAACAGTGCTTTAAGCCGTCTCTTTGAAGGCTGTCCAACAGCGCTCATAGTCAAAGTGTCTGAGGCTGACGACGGGACACAAAAGTACCTTTGTTTGTGAGAATGTCAACCGTTACTCAGGGAGTTAATTTAGAGATGGGAGAGTCGTTCCTAAATAAGCGCTCTTAAATGTGGCGAAACAGAATTGTCCAATTATTCCAAAGCTTTCTTAAACATTTTTTATTATCAACTTCCGTCCCTATTCCAATGAACAATAAACCAAACATAAGCCAAAACCCATTCAATGTGAAAGAGAGGATGAATTGATAAGTGACAAAGTAAATAATAAATAACTTGGTTCCTTAATAAAAGTGTGTTACTCACAGCTCTCTGCTGGGTGTTGAGGAAGGCAAGTGACAGTCCCTCGGCTCTATCCGGGTCGCTGGAGATGTCATCCTCTGATTCCTCCCAGGAGGAGGAGAAGCCTGTGGAGGAAGCTGAGGAGGAGGACAGCTTCCTCAAGCCTCGGCATGACATGGGGCTCTGCTGGGGCTCACTGCCCGGATCACAGCCTTCTCCCTGGGCCTCCATCCCGTGGTCGGTGACTATGACGGCTGGGATGGTGGTCCCCACTTCTGGGCAGCTCCCCTTCCTGCCGGCCCAGGCTGCTTGTGGCTGGGTTTCCGTTGGCTCCGCTCCTGCTTTTGTCAGGCAGGTCTGGGCCCACTCCGCAGGGTGCTCGCTGTTGCTGCCTGCCAAGAAGCTGCCAACCCCCAGTGAATTCGGGGAATAACTGCCTGCTGAACTGTCAGCTTGGGCCCAAGTTCCTGCTGATTTGTTCACAAGCAGACTGCCCTGTTCCGTATTTGGGTCAGCCGTGTTATTTTCCACTCTGCCGTTCCCTGTTACTCCCTCCTCCAAGCAGAGACACCCTTTCCCGTGCTGGAGCTCCTTGGGAATGCTTGGAGGGCAGTCTCTCTGTGGGGGGTTGGGGGGAGGCACCTGGGCGGGCTGGCTGGGCTTGGAGGCTGGGACTGTTCTGTGCGGGGCCCTCAAGATGTGGGCCTCAAACAGACCCACCTTCTTGTTGACCTCCACATTCAGGAGCTCCTGGTGGATCTGCAAGAGCTGCACCGTGCGCTTCACTTCCCAGTTGGGGGCCTCATCTTCTCCGTTGCTGCTGAGCCGGCGGACACGGTTGCCCACGATCTCCCCCAAGTTTTCAGGTTGGCGGCAGGGGGAGCGGGCCCTGGGGTTGCTGGGGCCTGGAGGGGGGGGGGGGACGAAGGAGCCCCCAGGGGAGCCAGGAATTAGGCTACCAGGGCTGTAGTAGGTGGAGCGGTTTGGCACATGCAGCACAGGCCTCCCAGTCCGAGGGCTGCTCTCACTCTTCAGATTGTTGCCATTCATCATAATCAGACTGCTCAGGGCATAAGCAGCCATAGTATCAGGCTGGCACTGTCAGTATGGGCTCCCATCTAGCCCTAGTCCTGGTTGCTGCTCTGGCGTCTACACCCCACCATAGCATTTGGTGGGGTATGTGAGAGGAGAGGTGGAATTCCCTGCTGAATATTCTATGGAGGAGAGTTGTTGAAGAGGAAAAACAAAACACAGACAGTAAAAGCTTCAATAAAGGCTGTGATTTTATGACTTGCATTTGAATAACAATAACACTTATTTCCCACACTGTGGCGTGTGGACTTTCACTTTGTTCTACAAATATTATCCAGCAAATCCCTCACAAAGGTAGCATTCCTTCCCAAGGCAAGGCGGATTACTTGCCTATTTACAAGATACAAATCAATGTTCCATTAAATAATCATGTGTTTGCTTTCTCTCTAGCTAAGAAAATACCCAGAGTTGAACTTTTGCTACTTAAAATCTACTGTAGATGAGACACAAGAATATATTTACTTGTTTCCATTAGTATTAGAGAGAGAAAGCAACAAACCATATCAGTATTCACTGTAGCTCTTACTACTGTAAACTACATGTTTAATGTGCTTGGATCCCTAATGAATGGAAATACTCAGGATCAGAAGCCAGAATAACATCAACCCTGGTGAATGTATGTCACACAAACAAAACATTGACTTAACATTGCAAAATGAGTCCCTATTCACTTTACCACACAGAGCTGGGTTTGGGATTTTCCTGTGAATGACGCAGGTTCTAAATTAGCTTTAGTTGCTTTGAAAATGACTCACTTCTCCATACAGTAGATTTTTACACTGACATACCTTGTAGAAAATACTACTGTTCACCTCAAACTGAAATGTCGGTTAACGTGGCATAATGCTTCAATAACAGCAGCAGTGTGGCTCCCCACACAATCCTCTCCAGTCCCCACCATCAGCCCACAGCATGGTGAGGGTCTGGAGGCAGAGAGGGGGGGCTGAGCCAGGCAGGAGATGTCAGCCAACATTAAAGTGGACCAAGTAAGAAGAGAAACAGGCATTCACAGGGACACCATTGTGCCTGTGGCCAGGTGCCTGGGCGGGTCAGTTTCTGTCTACCTAGCACCTCTTTCTCCCAGTCAGACCCACACCGCTCAGAGGCAAAGTGACACTTCCAGTATCTATGGAGGGAGTTGCGCCTGTGATGGTTCCGATGAACCCTCCATCCTAGTCAACACTGACTAACTCAACTCCTGGCTCTCTTTTTATGACCTGGCATGTCCATCGAAATTAGGAAAACGGAGTAAAGAAGGAAAAAAAACATGAGGATGTGCCAATGATAAGATAAATCGGGTCCATACAATAAATTGACTGTGGTGACTGTATTTCATTGGGATATTATCAAACTAATATTCAATGATTTACAAGTTAGGTTTGTTGTGTTTATATATTTTTTTCAACTTTGACAATAATTGGTTCACATGGCATAAAGCAAACGCTCTCCAGTACAATAAGCACGTGGTCATCTAACATTACTCTAGCTGCATGCGGGCTTTACTGCAAACTCAATTTGACAATGTTGTTATAACGCTTACTGGGATTCAATCACTACCATTATCACATTCTTTAGCGAATCAACATAAATATTTTAGCTACTCTTAATCTAATAGCAAAAAGAAACCAATAGCAAAACTGCAGTAGTTTATAAGCCTTATGCAAATTAGTAACTATCATTAGTAATATTTTCTATGACCTTGTTAAAAATAATAACAATACTAATAAACAGATGTATTATTATTGTTATTCGTATTTTTATTGTTATCATCATCATCATTATCCCCAGCATCGTCATCCTCACCTCATTATCTGGGCTATATCTTTACAGTTGAAACATTGTTATAACCAAGAACAACTTGCTGCTGTTACTCTGTTGTGCGCAATCAATATTGTTAGCTTATTTCTTGTTGCCAATAGCTACGTAGAGTGCCTATAACGTATTTCTTATTCACAATACTATTTTTGTGAACAGTGTAGGTGTAAATAAAGGCTAAAAAGCTTTAATATAAAGAGCGTTTAATCTAAATAGATTTTACCCACGCAGCTAAATTAAATTTATGCTGACACCTTGCTTGGAAAGTTTGAATGACACTAAACAGACTCATTGGAGATGGCAAGTGCAAGTCTTACCTTGTACTAACAGACACCTCGTCCTAATAGGAGTCCTGCTATATTGAACCCGTGGCTGTCCAACCCTCAAAGCCGTTCAGAATGTCTACAGCACTGAGTGCAATTCAGCGCGATTCAGAACATTAAACATCTCTTAAATTAAGCGGATTTCACATAGCACACAATCTTCTTATTTCCTCACAAGCAAAAGGACGGCCAGTTCAAGTATAAATAAACTTTTTCTCCCACAGCATGTCCAGAATACTTGCTCTTATGACCCCTTGACTTCTTCAACCCTTCGCTTTGGCGTAGTACTAGGCCGTTGTTTGCTTACTGTACTTCAAAAAGCAGGAAGGAAGTAGACGCTCACATTAATTTCTACGCAACAAGCAGCTTTTCTCTCAATTCTCCAATTGCCTAGCGAAGACAAAAGCTCGACACGCACCAAGCCTTGAGTTCTGACTTCAACGACGATTCTGTTGTCTGGGCTAGTGTATCTGTTTGGGTCATCACATAATAACACTTAATTGGAGTGACATTTATTCGATAAACCCAGGACAATGATGATAAACTCTCCCTGTTGGTGATATTATAGGCTAATATCACAAAGTATGTTGAATATTATGTAGGACCAAACAATTCTGCATGTTTTTTATTTTCTTCTGCATTGTTTGTATAGCCACAAGCCATGCAACAGGTGACATTTTACCTGTTAATATAACGAAATGTTCAAACATTATGGATCATTTATCACAGTTCGATCAAACAGCGTTTTATTTGCTTTCTTTGGCTTACTGATTTTACAGCAACTGTTATATTGAATAAATATTATAT
Organism: Hucho hucho; assembly: GCA_003317085.1. NCBI lineage: Eukaryota > Metazoa > Chordata > Actinopteri > Salmoniformes > Salmonidae > Hucho > Hucho hucho. The sequence continues at coordinate 23,649 of QNTS01004446.1, forward strand.
AATATAGGCTTACCTACAGTAAATATACAGACAGTAGGCTAAATATTAGAATTTTACAACATGAGAAGATAATGTCCTGCCTGTGCTCTTACCATATATTTAGCATATTGCTTGTATTTGCTTATGCTTATGCTTATTCCTTATGCGTGTGGCTCTAGGGGTAAGTGGTCAAGGTGGTCATTCCCCTAATGGCTCATTGACCAGTTTATCAAATCAGACCATACATTAATTATTCTAGTTTGTCTTGTAGACAAGTTGTAATAAAATAAAAAAAAATCTATTGTACTTAGAAAAATTAATCATTCATAATAATGTATTTTACTCAGATGATGTCAATGACCATTTTAACCTTTTTGAAAGCAACTGTATTAGCCTACCACAGAAGGTACATTGTGCACAATGTGTGTGAACAGATCTTTGTAAAATGCACTAATTTATATATTTCATAAATTCAACCAGCCGTTTGCTGTTAAGCTGTCATTACTCACCCACAAAAAAATCTACCCCATGACTTCATAGATTAGCAGCCAAACAAATGACCATTTCGTAGAATGAAAATAAGTGTGTCTGCTGGCAGAATAAACTGGATGGAAGATACAGTACAACGCTAGTGGCCTTTCTGATTTGAATAGGCCCGGCTGCCTGATAGGCGTATGAACATTTATATTTCATCCCTTAAGATTTCAGACCAGGTTAAGTCATTGTGGCTGTGAAATAAACATGATTGCCTCATGTTTGACAATATTAGTGTCTGTTTATGCACAATGTCCAGCTTGCAGCCCCACACAACTCTGACACTTTTATGAAGTTACTAAGGAGAGAACATTTACACACGCTTTAGACACATAGTCACAGATCTACTGTGGTGTATACTTCAGCAAAACAGCATAAAAATAGAAGTTTCTGATGCCAAGAAAGTAAGATTGTATTAAAACCACAGCACATAAAAACTGGAAAAAAAGGTGTGGAATGATTAATTTGAATGTAAATGTTTGAATCTGTCTAATGTGTGCAGCAGTCATACATAGACATCACATCATGTGACCTTTCTTTGCCCCATAAGGAGTGTATCATGATGTGAACTTTGAGACAATAGCCCTGTGTGTCAATAAAGACCAATGGAATGGAAAGCTATGGCTACAGGGCACTACCCAGATCTGTTGTTGACTGAGGTAGAGAAAAACAATCTATATCTGTCCCTGACCTATGCAGATGTTGGTGGTCATCATTTGTCAAATATCAGATAAAGTGCACTGTGCATGGTCTCTCTTTTAAGTATTAACAATACATGTCATGGAGGGTGATTTTATCCTGTGATTGATCGAATAAAGAAATGAAATGCCAGAGAGTGGAGAGGGCTTGTAATTCAATTTTTCAACTGCCTGCCATATTGATGATAGGACATTCTATAGATCAACAACAGAATATGGTTAATGAAGCTGTTATGGCTACTGCATAAAGAACGATTCAGATGATACAACTCTATAAATAGACTAGATACAAATATGAACTGAATGAAAACGTGTAGTCCAATTCCCGAAATTCTTCAACAGTTATTTTTCTCGCAACTATATTTTACACAGGTAATGTAATTTGCCCGTCACGTACGCCATCTCTTGACTGATATTGGTACAGCAAATGTGTAAACGTTGTTAGAATAGGAAAACTTTTGAAAAATCACCAGCAGGCGGCGGTAAATATTCACAATAAAAACCTGTCTTTTAAAAATGCATTTTTTATTACTAACCAAATCAAATGTATTTATTAAGCCGTTTTTACATCAGCAGATGTCACAAAGTGCTTATACAGAAACCCAGCCTAAAAACCCAAAAGCAAGCAATGCAGATGTAGAAACACGGTGGCTAGTAAAAACTCCCTAGAAAAGCAGGAACCTAGGAAGAAACCTACAGAGGAACCAGGCTCTGAGGGTATAATTTAATTTGATGGTCTTCTAGACTACTACATTCCTGTAAGACAACTAATAAAATAAATTGATCCTCTGTGACTTGTATCTCTCTAATAGCCACGTTCAGTTTGTGAACTAGGACTTTTTTGATCCGTGTGTAACTGTACAATGTTAAAAGTAGATTCTTTATTTTTCTCTGTCCAGAGCAAAGCCCGCCCTTTCAAAAGGGTTCTGACTTTTCATTGGCTTTAAACTTGGGGAGTTACACCCTTTTCTTTGAAGATTGGCCAATGAAGGATCAGGATTCAGCCACCACCTCTCCAAAACTTGCTTCGCTTAGCGCACGACCAATAGGAGGTGTTTAGGGGCGGGGTTAAAGCCCTCTCACAATCACGGTTTAGCGTAGGTAAACAGCGTTTACCTCATGGTGGAAGACAAGACACACTGTTTAGGCCTTTAGGGGACGAGGTAGCATTGAAAAGACAACTAGACATTCGCGACTACTGGGGGTAAGTGTATTATTTTCCCTATTACATGTAGCATAATGGAATAAATACATATTACTTTGACAATTTGGACATTGCAGCATTGGCGAAAAAAACACATAATCTGCATTGAAACGTGACCTAATTCTCAACTCCACGTTATGTAGCTACTGTAACTAGCTACATCTCATCTGAGTTGGTAACAGCTGGCTAATGTTATCAGAATAGCTTTATAATTTACCCTAATGTCGGTGAACACAAACAACATGTCTGAAATGTTTTGCTACCTAACGTTAGCTAGTTTACTTACATCGTACCGAAATATTTTATGCAGATCTTTGACGAAATCCAAACATATTTACCGGCCACTTTACCTGCTTAATCGATGTTGTTTGCTTGTTTGTCTAGACTCAGTCATGATGCACAGTGGAAGTAATACAACATGTAAATACTGGCATCAAACTTTTATGTGCGCCAGGAAGCAAGCGTACAGTAAGGTCGGAATCTTCTGGCTAATGCATTCTCTGCTAGCTGGTGTGACATTTGGCCAACAGTAGGTCATTTGTGCTAATTTTCCTGCACGCATTTCAATCAGCTTGTAGACGTGAATGACATCTGTGGTTTGAAACAGTCAATTTCCAGAATAGGCAGAGTAATCACAAAAAAGGACTTAGGACAATTACAATTGGCTCAGAACAGGGCAGCACGGCTGGCCCTTGGATGTACACAGAGAGCTAATATTAATAATATGCATGTCAATCTCTCCTGGCTGAAAGTGGAGGAAAGATTGACTTCATCACTACTTTCGTTTATGACATGTTGAATGCACAGAGCTGTCTGTCTAAACTACGGGCACACAGCTCAGACACCCATATATACCCCACAAGACATGCCACAAGAGGTCTCTTCACAGTCCCCAAATCCAGAGACTATGGGAGGCACACAGTACTACATAGAGCCATGATTACATGGAACTCCATTCCACATCAAGTAACTGACACAAGCAGTAAATAAAAAAAAAAAGACTGGGACTGTGAAGCAACACAAACATTGACCCAGACAGACACACACGATAACATACACACTATACATACACAGGGATTTAGTATTGTAGATATGTGGTAGTGGTGGAGTAGGGGCCTGAGGGCACAGTGTGTTGTGAAATCTGTGAATGTATTGTAATGTTTTTAAAATTGTATAAACTGCCTTAATTTTGCTGGACTCCAGGAAGAGTAGGTGCTGCTTTGTCTAATGGGGATCCATAATAAATACAAATCATGAGCATTAAGAAGAATCATCTACGCTATATTTGTAGTTTTGCCTGAAGGACAAAGCTCTGTCAATGGTCACAAAGGCCAAGGCTAGAACAGGAGCTCAGCTGGCCCATGAACAACATTCTGTACCAGTGTCAGCCGTGACACATGCAGACTACAGGCCTGGTTATTTTCAAAGTGGAGGACTACCTACCAGTATATGTCTGCAAATAGGCTACATTAAATGTGTATGCATTATTCAAATACTGTAGCAAGCCAGATACTGTTTGTCCTTTACTATCAGTGAAATTAAATGGATACTTTGCATTGCACACTGTACAGTGTGAGGACATTGAATTGTACAGTGCAAGCTTTGAATGTCATACTGTAAAGCAGACATGACAAGTTTAGATGGTTAACAACCCAATCAAGCAAACTAACTGCATTGCCTTCTTTTCATGGTTGGTAACTTTAAATTCTGGATTTAAGTTAAGAGCTGTCTCGTATTCTTATCAATGGTTGCTTTTATCAATGTGACTAATAGAAAGCAGTGACCTACTTAATGCAATCATGTCCAATCATACTGTAGTTGCAGAGGAAATCTCATGTTGATTTTGGTGCAGAGGCCACCTCAAGGAGAGAGAATGAATGGCATAGCTATCTTGTTATGTTGAACATCAAGTGGCAGCTATGGTATGTGCTGTAGGTCAGGGTCCAATCCAAGGTGTCATTAAATAAGATTGATGGCATGTAGGCCTCCCGAGTGGAACAGTGGTCTAAGGCACTGCATCTCAGTGCTGGAGGCGTCACTGCAGACCCTGGGTCGATTCCAGGCTGTATCACAACCGGCCGGGATTGGGAGTCCCATAGGGCGGCGCACAATTGGCCCAGCGTTGTCCAGGTTAGGGTTTGGCTGGGGTAGGCCTGGTTACTCGCTATGTCTGGTGAGTATGCAGGCCATGAGAGGCAATTCCAAGAATTGTGTACAGATCCTTGCAACATGGGGCTGTGCATTATCATGCTGAAACATGAGGTGCTGGCGGCAGATGAATGGCATGACATTGGGCCTCGGTATCTCATCACGGTATATCTGTGCATCCAAATTGTCATCGATAAAAGGCAATTGTGTTCATTGTCCGTTGCTTATGTTTGCCCATACCATGACGCTACGTCCACCATGGGGTACTCTGTTCACAACGTTGACATCAGCAATCCGCTCGCCATACATGTGGTCTGCGGTTGTGAGGCCGGTTGGACGTACTGCAAAATTATCTTAAACAATGTTGGAGGCGGCTTATGGTAGAGATTATCTGGCAACAGCTCTGGTGGACATTCCTGCAGTCAGCATGCCAATTGCATGCTCCCCCAACTTGAGAGCATGTTGTTGTGTGACAAAACTGCACATTTTAGTGGCCTTTTATTGTCCCCGGGACAAGCTGCACCTTTGTAATGATCATGCTATTTAATCATCCTCTTGATATGCCACACCTGTCAGGTGGATGGATTATTTTATCTTGCTACCGTGATAACGGATAATCCGGCATTAATTGTGAATAATGAGTGAGAAAATGCTGCCCTCCAATGTTATTGTAATGGTGAGAGGTTAGCATGTCTTGGGGGTATGTTATTTGTGGGTGTAACTTTCTCACTCATCAATAGTCCTGAATAAATCATGAAAATCTGTAATCATGGTAGCATCCACATGAATGTAAAGTGTTTAGAAACATATTCTGTTCTTATTTACAATAAAAGTGACTCCAAAATGTCACTGTTAACATTTTAATTTCTATTGGGCACAAAATAATCTGAAACACAACCAAAGCAAACCGCAAATGCCTCCAACGATTTATGTAATTATTGCATGCTTGGAATATGGAACAAAATATTAAACGTTTGACTACTTTAGTTCACAAATGTGAATTTGTCCCAATACCTTAGTCCTCCCCATTTTAGGTGAACAATGTACAAAAAGTGCTGTAATTTCTAAACGGTTCACCCGATATGGATGAAAATACCCTCAAATTAAAGCTGACAGTCTGCACTTTAACCTCATCATTATTGTATCATTTCAGTACAGTACAGAGCCAAAACAACATGTCACTGTCTCAATACTTTTAGAGCTCACTGTATTTGACTGCTCATCAAAATCATAACCACTTGTTTTACCCTGGCTTCCGCTATCTCATATGTCCTGTTGTTTACACTCATGCTCAAGTAGCCTATCTCATGAGGAGAGGCCATTGTTGCCGTGCAGAGCTAGGCACGTGGGCTCTTAGACTGGCAGGAACAATAGGAAAATGGTGGTGATATATTGGATAGTAGTGTAGGTGAACAGTTCAGCAAGTGAATGTAAACAGCACGAATGTGGAAGATAACAATTTCCACTGCTACAAATATTATCTTCAGTTAGACAAGCTGTTCCTCTTTATCAAATGGGAACTTGCACAATTCAGCCTTCTATTTCATAATCAACTGTAGCTTGGCAATATCCTTATGTTTTGCAACAGATTGACACAAACACATTCCTTCTCTGAATACCAACGTGCATGTGGATCAGGCTCTGACCTACAGACTGCTTTCAATTAATTGTCTTACAAAAACATTAATTGACCTCAAAGGAATAAGCCACTCAACAATCGTTTGGTATTTGTTTTAATTAGTCTGCTGTTAATACAGTCCCAAAAATGTCTTGCATGTCAGCAGTCAAGTTGTCAAGCTATATGCTGTGTTAAAAACAACTGGGAACTTCAGGGCATTCAAGACAACTGGGAACTCAGGGAATAAAAAGGTGCTCCGACTGGGAAAAATTGTTCTGAACGGACAACCAACTTTTTCACCTTTGACTTGAGCAACAATACATCCTATTGGTCCAAAAGCTGTTGTGTTGAGTCTTGGCATCACCCATACAGCTGTAAGAAATAGGCCTACTAAATAACTAGGCTCTATCATAAAGCAGTGGAATGCTATGGCACTCCCACATGCCTAGCCTAAACAGGTTCATTGTGAGTTGAACTGCCAAGGTACAGAAAGGTGTTTCCTCATACTCCCTTCGAATCACCCTTGGCGGATTGGGAACAACCGAATGCATCTGTTTTTTAAGGGAAATTGACGCGACTAAAGCTTCTGGACGTTAACCAGGCGACACTCCATTTGAACTCCTCCTCCACGTTTACTGGATTGGTTGAACAATGCAGAACAGAACCTCCCGACAGTTGTTTTTGTTTTTGTTTGTTGTCAGGACCAGAAAGAAAGAAATGCTGCTGCGTTTCTTTTATGCCTGCTACTTTAGGTTACCTTTTGTATTAATAATTCATTAGTTGGATAATATGATTTTCAGTTTCCTAGGCTAGTCAATAGGCTAGTGCTGCATCTTTCATATGCCTCCCTTTTGAGGGCCTAAAATTAAAACCCGCCACCTACCAAATGTGGGTAGATTTTGGCAATGGTGGGTAAGATGTCTATTTCACCAGCCATATTGACGGGTGGTCAGGGCTCCACAGTTTGAGCATTTCACTTGCATTTGTGAATAATAATAGTAAAGTAGTATCACGTTTATAGGAAAATAAATGCTGCAGTAGCAGTTTAAGTATTTCCGTCGTTTTGTTTCATAGCTGGTAAATTAATCGCACAAAGTCAAAACTATGAATCCTATATAGCCAATTCCACTTCGTACTGCAACACTGCCTGGCTGGGGCTGTGTGCAAGTGAAGAGCTGCGCACAGACATAAAAGTTGATTTTAATTTACTTGAAGTGTACTTGTGTTTCTTGGCTATTTACATTGTTTTGTTCAAGCTAGGTTGTTTGTCTATGTTTGAGTTTCAACTGCTAGGGAAAAGAAGACAACGCTTCAATCTCACAGGCACAAACATGTCGTGTTGCGCTACCACGGTAACCTCCCGCCCTTAAATATCTGTGAAATCTTGGTCAAGACACACACACACAAATGAAATTAAACAATATACCACATTACTTGTTATTAGTAATACATGTATTGTTTTAGAAACATTACAAAGCATGCTCATCTGTTTTTTTTGTGTTTATGTTGGTGTAATTTTAGCAGGGGAAAATATAGATTTAAAAAATATATATATATCTGCCACAGTAGCTGGTGGACCAAAAAGTAAATGTTATGCCCTGCTCCCTTTGTACTCTACCACAGCAGCTCACACTAGTTTTACACCTCACTATCCCTGAGTCAGATTATTTACTGCAAACCTACTTGTAGTTACAGTGCATACAACCTCAGTTTTTTATTTCTAGCTGGTGTCACATAATAAGTCTTGAGATTTGGATGAAAGTGCTGGACCTGCTCTCTGCCAAACTCCAAGAGTAGGTCTTAAATCAGGCTTGAAAGAGTCTGTCACTTCACTGGCATGGGTGAATCTCACTGGAACTCTAAGGAACTCATGGCTCAGTCATGGTTCCTATTACTGTATCTGATCTCAAAACGTAGCCTCACTGTGGAGAACCAGGGATACAGTTAATGCAACCTAGACTTGTACTTATCGAGTTAGGAGAAGGGTGTGCCAATCACATGCATACTAAACAAGCCTCACATGCACTGTAGTCATCTCAAATCAGCCCCACATCCCCTCCACATCCCCTAATCACGTGCGGTCGCGCACACACACGTTACATGCCTGTGCATTGCAATTCCCCACCTTCCTCCATTGTGTTGTTTTATTCATCATGTACAGACGTGAGAGTCGGGGTCAGGTCTGAGCAGCAAAAGGTAGGATTATTTTAGTGCCAGCCAGAAAGTCATTTTGGGAGATTTATCTGGAGCAGAGTAGCCTGTGTATATGTGTTAGAGGTCGACTGATTTAATCGGCATGGCCGGTTAATTATGGCCGATTTCAAGTTTTCATAACAATCGGTAATCGGCATTTTTGGACGCCGATTATGGCTGATTCGAATCACAGCCTACATCGCCAAACGGGGGATGATCTAACAAAAGCACAACCGTTGCACGAATGTACCTAACCATAAACATCAATGCCTTTCTTAAAATCAATACACAGAAGTAAATTTTTTTAAACCTGCATATTTAGTTAAAATAAATTCATGTTAGCAGGCAATATTAACTAGGGAAATTGTGTCACTTCTCTTGCATTCATTGCACGCAGAGTCAGGGTATATGCAACAGTTTGGGCCGCCTGGCTCGTTGCAAACTAATTTGCCAGAATTTTACATAATTATGACATAACATTGAAGGTTGTGCAATGTAACAGCAATATTTAGACTTAGGGTTGCCACCCGTTCGATAAAATACAGAACGGTTCTGTATTTCACTGAAAGAATAAACGTTTTGTTTTCGAAATGATAGTTTCCTGGATTTGACCATATTAATGACCAAAGGCTCGTATTTCTGTGTTTATTATATTAGAATTAAGTCTATGATTTGATATTTAATAGAGCAGTCTGGCTGATCGGTGCTTACAAGCCTGCTGCTGCCTACCATTCATTCAAACAGCACTTTACTCCATTTGCCAGCAGCTCTTAGCAATGCTTGATCCACAGCGCTGTTTATGGCTTCAAGCCTAACGAGTGTTAATGACTCCAACCTAAGTGAATGTAAACTTCAGACTTCAACTTTATATATAAAAATCGTCAGATTTAATCGGTATTGGCTTTTTTTGGTCCTCCAATAATCTGTATCGGCGTTGAAAAATCATAGTCGGTCGACCTCTAATGTGGTGTGTGGGTGGTTTGTGTGATTTTTGAGTGCAGGGGTAGTCTGGCTGGCTAGTGTGCAGTAGATTATTGAGGCAACGTTATGGTGGTGACCTTGTTTCCAGATTTTAACATCCTTGAAATGAAATTGTGTTTCTTCATTATTTTTTGGTCTTCCAACTGGAATTTAACATTTTATTAAATTGAGATTTTTTTGTGACTGGCCTACACACAATACCCCATAATGTCAAAGTTAAATATTTTTTTTTATATATACAAATGAATGAAAAATGAAAAGCTGAAATGGCTTGAGTCAATAATAAGTATTCTACCCCTTTGTTATAGCAAGCAGGAGTAAGTTCAGGAGTAAATATTTGTTTAACAAGTCACATAATGGACTCACTCTGTGTGCAGTACGTGTTTAACATGATTTTTGAGTGACTCCCTCATCTCTGTACCCCACACATACAAAAAGGACAAAGCCTGTACAAAAAATATTCCAAAATATGCATCCTTTTTGCAACAAGGCACTAAAGTAATACTGCAAAAAATGTGGCAAAGCAATTTACTTTTTGTCCTGAATACAAAGTGTTAGGTTTGGGGCAAATCCATTACAACACAATACTGAGTACCACTCTCTATATTTTCAAGCATTGTGGTGGCTGCACCATGTTATGGGTATGCTTGTAATTGTTAAGGGAGTTTTTCACAATAAAAAAAGAAACAGAATGGTGCTATGCACAGGCAAAATCCTAGAGGAAAACCTGGTTCAGTCTGCTTTCCACCAGACACTGGGAGATTAATTCAATAACCTACAATACAAGGCCAAATCTACACTGGAGTTGCTTACCAGGAAGATGGTGAATGTTCCTGAGTGGCCGAGATACAGTTTTGACTTAGATCTACTTGAAAATCTATAGCAAGACCTGAAAATGGTTGTCTAACGATGATCAACAACCAATTTGACAGCGGGTGTAGAATTTTTTTAAAGAATAATGGGCAAATGTTGCACAGTCCAGGTGTGGCAAGCTCTTAGACACCTAGAAAGACTCACAACTCTACTCGCTGCCATAGGTGCTTCTACAAAGTAGTGGTGTGTGTGTGTGTGAATAGATTTCTGTATTTAATTTTCAATAAATTTGCTAAAACAACAACCAGACAGTCCTAGCAAAATTATTGCTTGAGAAATTGCTCTTTGCTAATGTAACAGATGTTATGGTACTTTGTACCTCTCTTGCATTGTGTTTTTAAAGAAAGGACTGTCCAGCCAGCGAGCCCAGTTGATTGGTAGTTTACTCTGACGATAGACACAAGGAATCACAGTAAATGTGCAGGACAACAGTATGTTGATGGCTGTAGATTTGTGATTCGTCGCTTGCATGTCAATATCAGACTGGGTATTTTGTAGTCAAACATAACAATGACAAAAATAGTACAAAATACAATAAATGTAAGTACCTGACAATAGCCACAAGGAAGCACATTAGATGTGTAGGACTCCCGAGTGGCACAGTTGTCTACAGCACTGCATCGCCGTGCTTAAGGGTCACTATAGCCCCGGGTTGGATTGGGAGACCCATGAGGCACCAAACAATTAGCCCAGAGTCGTCCGGGTTATGAGAGGGCTTGGCTAGCCTTGTCCCATCGTGCTCGAGCGACTCCTTGTGCAAGCTGACTTTGTCGTCAGTTGGATGGTGTTTCCTCCGACACATTGGCGCAGCTGGCTTCCGGGTTAAGCAAGTAGTGTGTCAAGAAGCAGTGAGGCTTGTCAGGGTCGTGTTTTGGAGGACTTGGCAGGGTCGTGTTTTGGAGGACATATGCTATCAACCTTTGCCTCTCCCGAGTTTGTAGGGGAGTTGCAACAATGACACGACTATAACTACCAATTGGATATCACGAAATTGGAGAGAAAAAAATACAAAGAAAAAAAGATGTGCAGGACAATAGTATGTTGATGGCTGTAGATTCGTGATTTGTCTGTTAGCATGGAAATAACTGAATTAGCAGGGAGCTAATGCGTGTAAAGTGTTGGTCCCATGTTTCATGAGCTGAACACGCACACACATCAGGACATGTAGATAGTGAACTCGTACACATTTTAAATATGAAAGTAGTGAACAGTATTTCAGAGCGTGACCTACAGCTTGCATGTCAATATCAGACTGGGAAGAGTTTACATTCGCGATCTCCACCTATCAGAAAGCATGACTAATTGCATAACACCTTAATGATACAGTGCATTCGGGAAAGTATTCAGACCCCTTCCCTTTTTCCACATTTTGTTACGTTACAGCCTTATTCTAAAATGTATTCAAACATTTTTCCCTCCGCAGTCTACACACAATACCTCCATAATTACAAAGCAAAAACATCTTTTTAGAAATATTTGCAAATGTATTAAAAATGAACTGAAATATCACATTTGCATAAGTATTCAGGCCGTTTACGCAGCTTGGCACACCTGTATTAGGGGAGTTTCTCCCATTCTTCTCTGCAGATCCTCTCAAGCTCTGTCAGGTTGGATGGGGAGCGTCACTGCACAGCTATTTTCAGGTCTCTCCAGAGATGTTCGATCAGGTTCAAGTCCGGCCTCTGGCTGGGCCACTCAAGGACATTCAGAGACTTGGCCCGAAGCCACTCCTGCATTGTCTTGGCACACTTGGTGTGCTTAGGGTCGTTGTCCTGTTGGAAGGTGAACCAGTCAGACCTTGAGCGCACTGGAGCAGGTTTTCATCAAGGATCTCTCTGTACTTTGCGCCGTTCATCTTTCCCTCGATCCTGACTAGTCTCCCAGTCCCTGCTGCTGAAAAACATCCCCACAGCATGATGCTGCCACCACCATGCTTCACCATACGGATGGTATTGGCCAGGTGATGAGCAGTGACTGGTTTCCTCCAGACATGACGCTTGGCATTCAGGCCTAAGATTTCAAGCTTGTTTTAATCAGACCAGAGAATCTTGTTTCTCATGGTATGAGAGTCCTTAGGTGCCTTTTTGGCCAACTCCAAGCGGGCTGTTGTGCTTTTTACTGAGGAGTGGCTTCTGTCTGGCCACTTTACCATAAAGGCCTGATTGGTGGAGTGCTGCAGAGATGGTTGTCCTTCTGGAAGTTTCTCCTATCTCCACAGAGGAACTCTGGAGCTCTTGTCAGAGTGACCATTGGGTTCTTGGTCACGTCCCTGACCAAGGCCCTTCTCTCTCGATGGCTCAGTTTGGTAGGGCTGCCAGCTCTAGGAAGAGTCTTGGTGGTTCCAAACTTCTTCCATTTAAGAATGACGGAGGCCACTGTGTTATTGTACCTTCAATACTGCAAAAAAATGTTGGTACCCTTCCCCAGATCTGTGCCTCAACACAATCCTGTCTCTGAGCGCTACGGACAAATCCTTCGACATCATGGCTTGGTTTTTGCTATGACATGCACTGTCAACTGTGGGACCTTTATCTAGACAGGTGTTCTTTTCCAAATCATGTCCAATCAATTGAATTTACCACAAGTGGACGCCAATCAAGTTGTAGAAACATCTCAAGGATGAAACAGGATGCACCTGAGCTCAATTTCGAGTTTCATAGCAAAGGGTCTGAATACCTATGTAAATAAGGTATTTCTGTTTTTATTTTGTTTTTTTAATACATTTGCAAAAATGTCTATCACCCTGTTTTTGCTTTGTCATTATGCGGTATTGTGTGTGTATATTGAGGATAATTTTTTTTTAATCCATTTTAAAATAAGGCTGTAATGTAACAAAATGTGGAAAAAGTGAAAGGGGCTGAATACTTTCCGAATGCACTGTATGTAACTTCAACCAACCAATAGGAATACATAAATATAGAATACTTATTTCTGCAGTGTCGAGTGGAGAAACAACCAACCCTATTACACTAAGAAGCTATTATTAATTATTGTTTTCATCACAGAAAGTTAAGGTACTCAATTGTTTCCCAGAAATGATATTGAGATAGATTGCTGCATCTGACCTTTAAGGCCAGCCCAGTTATGTAATTTACAGCAATGAGATTAATGTGATTTACAGCAATGAGATTTGAAAAGGGCAGATATTACACTTTTCAGTGGCCTTTCTCTATTTCCCTCACTGCTGGAAGAAACTTGTGAGTATGACTCTACATTATAGCTCAAAATAACTGACCCCCAGTGGATACTATCAAGGTCTGGCACTGAGAGCCAGACAAGGGTACTTTCCATGCGAAGCCTTCCTGTTTCCTTCCAGATAATCTTACTGTAAATCAAGTTTGGTAAAGCTGAAACATGCTCATGTTTGTTGTAACGTAACATCTGTTATTCCCGGTGTAGCCCTGGCGTTGGAAGACGTTACCTAAAGGTTTGTCCTCTTGAGTGAAAACATGTTTAACCTTTTGCGAGGTTGTCTTGGCTGTGATGAGTGTTGATAACAGCTGTGTTTTGCTGCCTGCCTGACCAGGCACTCTCTAGTTGTTGACTGACAACAGTGCTGACCTGATAGCTGGCTATTACCATGTGAGACTTAAACTTCAGCCAATGGTCTGTAGTGGTGTGACTTTCACATCCTCCGATAGGCCATTGGTGACCGTATACGATTTTTATTCCACCAGTATGATTCATCTACTTTCCCTTTGTTATGCTGTTCACTATTGAATTGACATTTACTGTTATGAAGGTTTGTCTTAGATTATACGACCACTTTCAGTACATCTAGCCTCAGACTGTTATATGTACATACTGTCGACTTTATGTAACCCCCTTTTATGTAATCTTTACACATCTCTGTTCTAGGTGTGAGGGAGACCATCATGGCAGGCGACATGATGTTGGTTATGCGTGGCTTGGCCAAGCTGAGCCAGGCCATCATGGAGACTCAGGCCAACACCCTGCGTAATGGAGGTGCCCAGGCCATGGCCCAGAGCATGGGAGTAGCCATGCAGAAGATGCAGGTGGGCACAGCGGGAGATGAATGGGGCTCTTCTATGGGGGGTAGTGGACAATCGTGATTGTTACAAAGATTCTATTTTTCATTGTCAGACACCACCTCCAGTAGCCAGATCTAAAATGGATGACAGAGCTTCAGTGTGAAAAGCTTCCTAGCCTTCCTTTGTTCCTAATCTAATTTAGAGGAAGCGCAACAAATGGTTGATTCATAGAGTTTTGGAATATTATCATGACGGAGTTATTTGATCGGAATAGTACAATAGAGAACTAAGCCCCCACAAAGCAAAGCATGCTGGGATGTAAATACAGTTTGACTTGAGATCAGAAAGGTGGCCCTTACTGAGGGCCAAGATTTTATTTTTTGAAATTTTTACCAGATGACCTGAAAATATCTCAGGCTGTTTTTCCTGGTCAGGAAACATGATCAAGAAAAACTCTGGCCCTATCCATACCAGTGAAACCACACCACAGCTCCTCATTGACCTCTTCCACTTCTGTGTATCTGTTTAAGGAGTTTGGTGGGCAGCAGCAGAGTGCGTCTGATGACTTCCCAGCAGACATGGACAGCAAGTATGACTTCTCTGGAGCAGAAGGGAGCAACATGGACAGTGGGGAACACGTGGGGTCAGGGTTCCGGGACGAAGGGAACTTCTCATCGGAGGGGACAGAGAGTGCAGACGGAGTGACCAGCGGGACATACAACGGCCAGGTCTCAGTAAAATCCAAGCTCTTTGAGGGCTACAAGGACCCCAGCAGCCAGTTCTCAGGCCAGATCCGTTCCTACCGATCCTATAGCTCCTACCGCTCCTATCACCAGGACAGCTCGGGAGTTGGGGGCCTCACGGCCGAGGACATGGAGAAGGCCAGGGAGGCCAAGAGGAATGAGAAACCACACAAACAAATGGTACATCTACACCTCATCTCACTGTTACCTGTGACTCCGAGATGTGCTGAGTGTGTATCTTGTCTACCATTGTGTTGTTCTGTTTCTGTTTTAGCTCAGTGAAAGGGCACGAGAGAGAAAGGTACCCGTGACACGGTTAGGGAGACTGGCCAATTTTGGAGGTAAGGCTACACATTATTTTGGTTTCTACTGTGCTCTTACAAATGTCAAGTGTATTATGTTGTTATAAGAGGGGAAGGTACTGAACATTTTATTGAATCAGTAACATGTTGCTGTTGACTACATTGCTGTGAGTGTTAAGGTCTTGATCCTCGTAACTTGGGAATATTGATTTGGTGACATCAGCATAATGACAGAAATAGTGCTTTATTTCATCTTTGTTTCTTGCTTGAGCTCACCTTTTATCCCCCTTTTCATTTCATCCAAACATCACATTAAAGGAAAAGTATTATACAGCTGATCAACACATGCCTAACCTTCTCCTACCCAAAAACGTTTAGTGATAATCATTGCTGTAACCAGTGTCAGTATTTACAATTAGAGCTTGTATTTTTTAACCCTCTTAAGGGGGGATGGTTTGATATTGAGAGCTCTCCAAGAAGGCAGAGGGACGGGGAGATTTGAATGTGGTGACCCAAGAGGGTGGATAGTTTGTATTGTTTCTGTCCAGAATTCTAGGGTGCCTGGACAGAGCTAGGTGATGTGAAGGTAGTTGTCTAGAGTGTTGTGACTACGGTGTGAACAGATGTTAATGTCAAACAATCCCATTTTGTGCATTTTGTGTAGAGTTCTAGATGCTCTGTGCTTGATCCTGTAATGTATAAGTTGTGGTTTAGGGTTGTTAGTGAGTTCTCCTCTGAGACCTGTCCTCTTCCCTTGACAGCCAAAGGGACAGATTGAGACCTGGAGGTTAATCTGCACTTTGACCAGTAATAGGCCTGCAAAGCAGTCTGCAGATTAGCTACTAGGGAGTTTTTAACTAGTCTGCTAGTGCCAGTCAGCTTCTGCCTCTTCAGAGAGACACCTTTACTGTTATCAATCTGACCTGTACTGCACTAGTTTAAAGCTCCTGTTTTTTTTCAGTGTGAATGATATTTATTTTCATGGTTTTAGCAGTGTTTTATGTCATCAAAGGCAGTTTTATTTGGCTACCTGTAGATCCAGTAGATGGATGGATGGATGTATTGATATGGTGTTGAGAAGATCAAATTGTATTGGTCACATACACATTTAGCTGATGGTATTGCGGATGTAGCACAATTATTGTGTTCCTAGCTCCAAAGTGCAGTAATATCTAACAGTACACAACAATACACACAAATTCAAAAGTAAAAGAATGGAATTAAGAAATATAGAAATATTAGTACGAGCAATGTCGGAGTCCGGAGTATAAATATATACATTGTGTGTGTAGATGGGATGCAACGAGCTGTCTGTCATGTAAGCACTATGATATCAGAGCATCCCACCACATCACCTTGGCCTGTGACTGAACAGGAGGAGGACAGAACACTACAGCTGTAGGCAGCAGAGGCTGAATGAGTCAGAGCTCATGTTATGGTAAAGGAAGGTAGCGGGTTTAATGTGAGCAGCATCTCTAGCTGATCTGGCCTGGGTACAGCTGATCTCTGGGATCTGGACTGACAGCCGGCCCTGGCCTGCCCCAGCCTGGGTCATCCATCTCTCTGCCAGCATGCTGCACATTTTGTGGCTGTTTGGGAGGCTATCAGATCCACGCAGCGAGCCGATACACAAGTGAGAGGAAAGCCACTTACGAACACCTGTTTACTCTGGGTCCGTACATGGCCCTGACACCTTCTGTATACATTACAGGGCCAGCTCCGGCATTCTCTCTCTGTCAGGGCACCGCACTACCACAGGCATCATGGTAGGTTGGGGGACGGGGCGGGTCTCGGAGAGGGATCTGCTGACGGGTCACTCCATCATTCAGCTGGAAATCGACGGACACCTGTCAGTCCAGCACTCTGGAGCCTTATTGGTCTGCTCTCCCTCCCCAACATGGCTCAGGGGGATACCTAGTAGGCTGGCAACCCAGCCAGGGTCCGCTCCTCCAGGTGCTATACTGTCCCCAGAGGACTGATCATCAACTGGTCACACGTTGAGATAGAGTTGCTGACAGGCTATCCAGTTCCTGATGTCTGTTAGTCGGTGTACCAATGCGAGAGATCACCAAGCCATGCAGGTTTCCTGTTCTGTTCTGTTCTCTCCTGGTTGTTATTGTGGGTTGGATTATGGATACATAAATTAACACCATGCTCTCTGAGTTTCAGTTCCCTTTGACAGGTACACACGATGCTTCAGGAAACACCACACATGGATGCTTCCATGCAGAGATTGTAGTCTTACCACGGAAGTTAGCAGGATGTTCAGAAGTTGTCTGACCAGTTGTCTTTTTATGAACCCCCAGCCCTCGCTGGTATTGTCATGTCCTAAACAAGCCATCTATTTTTTGCCATAAACAAAACTCTATTTCTGTAAGGTGATCAGGATGAGCTTGCAGCTTTGTGGTATGACAGTGTCAGGAGCTGACGGCGCAACTCAGTGTCACCCCTTTGAACTTCTGCAGGATTCTTTAACTTGACTGACAAAAGGACTTCGTCAGCTACTGCTCAGGAAGTTGAGCTATGATTGGATGCAGTTTACCAAGAAAGGAGCAATACTGAGGGGGTCTCTGGGTGTAAACAACATATCCTAATATCATGGTGAAGCTTTCTGAATGTGTTGCTTTGATTTATTTAGAGGACAATGTAATGTTAGTGAATAAATCAGTTGCTGAATGTATTTCTGAGTAAAAATGATGTAAAGCTAGATTTGATTAGTGTGTGTGTGTATATGCACACTATCAATTGTGTCCTGTCAACAACCCTTAGGGATCTCTCCAGTGTTTGAAGTGCTACTCAATCATTGACAAGATTACACACTACACACAGTGGTGTTTGGGAGCACAGGTACGGCTGGCTGTCTGAGTCTTTTTAATCATTGGCATGATATGACCTAGAATTCAGCCTTTATAAAGGGGACAAGACTGGACTTGTTTTGGATATCTATCAAAGGTCACTGGTTGAAATGGTGCATGCTCGTCGACCACATTTAACTTAACAGCATTTCAGGGGAGTCCTCAGCTGGTTTGTGCACAGTGATTTCTTATGGAGAGTATTACGTCATAGTGGAGTTACATAACATACTAGTGTAGTGTAGGAAGGCTGTACTGCATCGCCTGTGCCCAAGCTTGTTTTTGTTTCTGTGCCATGTGGGTTGTGGTACAAAATGTGCTGAGCTCAGCACTATTGATTAACATTTACATGCCATGGAATGAGCCAGTTAGCTGTGATCTTCATTCTGTGCTGTAGATATGGATGCCCCCCATATTATCAGTACAGTGACACATTGTTTTTCTGTGCCCAAATTCCTACTTGCTTATTGACTAGAAAGTAGAGAACTATGCCAGAATGAATCGCCAAGGGATTTGATGTTTGTGCATGAACATCGACTCGGTATTGGTACCCAATGTTTACAGCCAAGTTATCGTTACTCATTGTGTATTTATTATTACTTTTATTATTACGTGTTATTACTTTTCTATTATTTCTCTATTTTCTTTCTCTCTGCATTGTTGGGAAGGGGCCCGTAAGTAAGCATTTCACTGTTAGTCTACAGCTGTTGTGATTTGATTTTAGATGTGCTATCCAAAGAGGAAAAAGGGTGATTATTTAATAGATGACTGTTATAAAAAAAAAAAGGTAAAATAATCACCGACAACAAAAATACCCTCTACATGTTTATTTATACTATACTTCTGTTCATTTCTTAAGATAACATCTGTATGTAACGGAAAGGCTGAACTCCATCTGTGTCTTAAATAGACTAGAGTGGCATAAGTCCCATGAGCTACCAGGAACTGATTTGACCTGATGTATCATGGGGAAGCAAAAGGCTGTGGGAAGCAATTTATACGTGTACCAGGGATGTTCTGTACAATATGGAAAATAAGAAAATGTAAATATCAAAGGCTGGTTTTCCTTAAGGAGGGCACAATAATCTGAATGTTGCAGACACAAATAACATTTAGTATGGCGTCTACCCACTCTGCCCAGAGTGGCTGAAAATGCGCTTTGGTGATGAAATTTTACTTCCTTATGTTATTAAATACATTTTACCAAGACATATGAATGTAAATGTTCTGAATCGTTCAGTTGGGTCTTTTTCTAACATATCATTAACATTTTATCCTAAAAGTCAGATTTTGTAACCTAATTAACCTAATACATCCGATAATAAGCACGAGCTCTTTTGACATAGCGGAGCAGGTTTCTCATAACAATTTGAGGATTTTACATTTGTGGTCGTCGTCTTCAGAGTTGTTTCCAGGGGTTGCAAAATTAGCATGAAACGAGCTGAATTACATGTAAAAAGCTTGGTATACGCTCAGTGGTCCATTGACATTTCACAAATCTTCGAAAAAGAATCGGAATTAATGTCATGTCTCAAAATCGATATCCGTCTTTCCTCTATTGTTTTATGTCCTTCGGATTCGAGAAGATGACGAGTTCAAAGTTTTTTTCCCCCTCATCAATTTACACACAACACCCCATAATGACAAAGCAAAAACTGTTTTTTATACAGCTATTTTCAGGTCTCTCCAAAGATGTTAGATCAGGGTCAAGTCCGGGCTCTGGCTGGGCCACTCAAGGACATTGAGACTTGTCCCGAAGCCACTCCTGTGTTGTCTTGCCTGTGTGCTTAGGGTCATTGTCCTGTTGGAAGGTGAACCAGTCTGAGTTCCAGAGGGCTCTGGAGCAGGTTTTCATCAAGGATCTCTCTGTACTTTTCTCTACGGACAATTCTATGGACAATTATTTTGACTTGGTTTTTGCACTGACATGCACTGTCAACTGTGGGACCATCTATAGACAGGTGTGTGCCTTTCCAAATCATGTCCGATCAATTGAATTTACCACAGGTGGACTCCCAAGTTGTAGAAAGATCTCAAAGATGATCAATGGAACAGGATGCACCTCAGCTCAATTTCGAGTTTCATAGCAAAGGGTCTGAATACTTATGTAAATAAGGTATTTCTGTTTTTAATTTTAAATGTGCAAAAATGTCTAAACCTTTTTTCACTTCTATATTATGGGGTAATGTGTGTAGATTGCCAATTTTTTTTATTGATTTATTCCATTTTAGAATAAAAAGGGAAGGGGTCTGAATACTTTCCGAATGCACAATTAACATTATTTTACCCATCTGTCAAAAGACGCGTTTTTTTTATTTGAAACCCTACACATATATAAAGCTGATATGATTCCTTACGCTACATGACAGAGAACCATGTCTGTTCTACACAATATATTTCTATCTGAAAGTCCCGTACATTGTACCCTACTGAATGACCCAGATCTTAACATCATGTTATGTCAGGATGGGTTTTTGTGTGATTGTTAACACTGTGGGTTGTGTCTACAGGTCTTGCTGTAGGGCTGGGCTTTGGAGCGCTGGCCGAGGTAGCAAAGAAGAGTATGAGGCCAAGTGAGGAAAACGGTAACTGTTTAACATAAACTGATTTCTATGGTAACTGGAAACAGGCTTATGTTTCACTTTACGCGTACAAGCATGCACACTCACGTACTAGACACTTACCCAGCAGTAACATGCAGGCAATGCCCTATTGACTTGTCTCACAGGATTGAATTAATCTAAGAATTACATTGTAGCCTGTTTCATTTGCATGCATTGGACGAGGGCATGATATGATGATTTCACCTATACAGATATGCAGAGAGGCATAATAATGCGATTTTTCTTGTGGATAATCAGATTAATTTAATGCTTTGCAAGAAGAATGATTTCCCTAAAAACCTGTTTTACATGGACACATCACATTCATTCTAAAATGAGCACCATTTCTGCACAATACAGAATGAGTATGTAGTGGTAGAGTATAGTTTGTCATCAGGGCGCATAAGAATAAAATCTTCATCAACTGTGGGGGACTTTAGTCTACTCTTTATCCAGTGCGCTGCTCTCTAACGTTCTGGTAATGAAGAGCGCTCTGGGGGAAACAGAGTAGCAGAAGTGTGTGCCTGAGGTAACAGTCCTTTTTTAAAATAAAATCTCCTTCTGCTTATTAAGCCTTAATACGCACTGCTCCTGATGTCAGTGTGGCCCGCTGACACACATTCTCCCCCTCACTCCACCTGGGCTGCCTGGCAGGCGGGCCTCTCTCTCCCTGCTTGAGGGCATCTTCAAACCAGACAGACTGGTTTCGCTACACAAAACACTGCCTATGATGGGAAGAGATTGGTTTGAGTAAATAGTGTTGCCGTTAGATGCTATTTATGAAAGCATTATCTCCCTTAAGCCAGACCTGTACCACCTATCCACAAAACCCATGAGATTCAACATTTTGTTTGCCTCTCACCAGGGAAATGACTACAACTACATTTTCAATGCCAACCTCGGAGTTTAGCATAGAGCTGACTGTTATTTCTCCCCTCAGCTGACAAGAAGGCCGTTCTGGACTCCAGTCCGTTCCTATCAGAGGCTAACGCAGAGCGGATCGTCAGGACGCTGTGTAAAGTCCGCGGAGCCGCACTCAAACTGGGCCAGATGCTCAGCATTCAAGGTGACTACTGACAAACCTTGATCTGTGTGTTTCATTTGTGTCTGGGCCATTCCCTCTGTTTACTGCCCTCTTCCGCTGTGTCTACTGTGCTGCAACGTGGCAGGCTTCATGACCCTTAACCCTAGTGTCACGGCACTCGTGAGTCATCTTCATAACCTCTACTGGGCCTCCCTCCAGCCTCTGTAGATCAGTGTGTGAAGGGGCCAGGAGTTATTTCTGGCCTCTCCCACCTCACTGGCATCTATCTATTCATGCATCTCCCAGTTCACCACACCTCCGGTCAGGTCTCAACAACACACAGCATTTATTTTAGCCTGGCTGGAACCTGCCGTGTTGCCCTTGACATTGACTTTTTACTGGCCTCCTAGCTTGCCAGCTTGTCTATCTGGGCTGGTTGTTTGTTTTTGGGAATGTGAGTGGGGTTCTGATTTTAAAAATAGATTGCCCCCTGCACACAGCCTTGCTCTCCCTTCTGAGTGTTGGCACGCAAAGCGGTTACCTCTCTCATAGCGCTGCCTGGCGCTGAGTCAGATTAGTGCTCTAAGTTTGGCAAGCAGGTACAGCTTTAGAGGGAAGCTTACCCCTAGAGCCCCTAATTTGAGTAGTCGTTACCCATCCAAGCCTGCCTATAGGTCTGCATGGTCACCATGGAGATGGCGTCACAAATCCAGAGCATTGTAATGTGTAGGATATAGGGGAGAAAAGGTTTCTAACTGCTCCAGCTAGCTGGTAAACAGTGTCACAGACCCAGCATAAGATTAATGCAACTCAATGCACAGGGCAATGGGGGCAGCAGGTAGCCTAGTGGTTAGAGCTTTGGGGCAGTAACCGAAAAGTTGCTGGATCGAATCCCCGAGCTGACGAGGTAAAAAACAAGGCCACTTTGTAAATAAGATTTTGTTCTTAACTGACTTGCCAAATTAAATAAAGGTTAAATACATTTATTTATTTTAAATGGCATTCTCTTCCAGTTGTGTGACACGTACCAAATGTACTATTGATGGACAGCAACAGCCAAGGCATTGCCAGGGCTAAAAATAAGCCACCAACTATGTCAGAACTGCGACCTTTGAGTTTGAAGTGACCGGCCTCTGATATTTCCGCTGATATTTCCCTATGTAAACTGATAGTGTCTAGGCTAATGTCCTTTGTTCTAAAACGTGTTGAATGATTTTAGATAAAACTGGTTTTCAAACTGGCTTGGTATTCTAGGAAGGTTGTTGCATATCAATGGCTATCTAATCATAACAGAAAAACGTGTCTGTTCAGCAGTCCTCATACAAGTTAGGATAAACGTCCATGACGATAATCACTGTAATTTACAGTAAGACAAAGGCAAAATCACCATGACTTCGGTTGATCCCTCCATTTATTAAGTGCAGCCGACGCTTAAATGAGAGAAGTAATTCTGATGTGATTCAGAGAATAGGTGAGTGTTCTGCCTAACTAAATACTAAAGTCGCCCTCACTCACAATCAGCCGGGTCTGGCAGGAATATCTACCCTATTAGTATCAGAAAGCAAAGGCCTCAGGTCCCCTCTGACCACTGTGTTTTGGGTTTTATTTCATCTGTGTTTGATGCCATTCTCCTCCGCTGCCTTTTTCCACTTGTTGTCGGAATGGTGACCCGGTTATAGATCTTTCCCACAATGCTCTGCAGCCCAGCTCCCACCACGTTGTTTTGGTTAACATGTTAAGTCATCATTGTTGCTATAATACATCTGAGGGACCGTTTTAAGGCACTGCCAGCTAAAGCTATGTGAAGGTTGTTGCTGTGCCAAATGTGTTGGCCTCCGAGAGACGTTTAGTGAACACTGGCGAGGACTTGTGATAATCTCTGTGATTGAACTGTTTACCGTGATAAGGCCCAGAGGCACCAAGGGTTTAAAGATGATTTATAGACCTGTGATTGTTCATTTATTACTTGAACTGTTGAACTGAACAGGATACTGTGATTTAAGACCTGTAATTTCCTTTCCTGTATTGGTGCATAGTGTAATGAACAGGTTGACCGACAGGAACAACATGGCTTGTCTCATGTTTTTGTTCCGACTGTTGTATGTCAGTCTGACCCTGATTGGATCAGTCATTCACTTTCATCTCTCTCCTCTGTCCTTTTTCAGATGATGCCTTCATCAACCCCCAGCTGGCCAAGATCTTTGAGCGTGTGAGACAGAGTGCAGACTTCATGCCAATCAAACAGATGACGGTAAGGTTTCACCTTTAATAACCTGCTCTTAAGTCCCCTCCTCACTAGTCCTTTAGCCTCTTGCTAGAAAGAGGTACTAGAAAACAAATGAGTATCACGCAGCTCTCTGAATCATTAGTCAGTAAGACAAGGAAGAGAAAGTGAAAAAACGATTACGATCAGATCTGTTGAACCCCAGTCGTTTCATGAGGGTCCATAACTGAAGACTAACGCCCATCTCCGTGACAGACAAACCAATGGCAGCTCCCTCAACAGTGTATGTGTGGTTGTGTTCCTGTCCCTGCAGAAGTCCATCAACAACGACCTGGGCCCTAACTGGAGGGACAAGCTGGAGTCGTTTGAGGAACGTCCGTTTGCTGCAGCCTCCATCGGGCAGGTCCATCTGGCTAAGATGAAGAACGGCAAGGAGGTGGCCATGAAGATCCAGGTGAGAGAGAGAAACCTGCTGCTGCTTATTCTGGAGTTACAGATAGAAATATAAGGAATAGAGCTGAGCGGACATGATTCCCTGCTCTATATGACAGACTATCTTTTTGAAACAATACAGAACGTTCAGATAGAAATGTAACGTTGCACCCTCCTAAATAATCCCCTGGTAATAGTACAAGTTCACATTAACGCACACAGTATAGGCCTTTTACAGCCTCATTAAAGGTATCTTGCATCGTCACATTGCAAAAGTCACAGTGTAGAGATGACCGATGTTGAATGTCAGCAGTGACCACCAGCATTGGCTCTGCAATCTGATAGCTTTTCTGCTGTTCTCATGGCTGCATTTAAGGCAGTGCTCGTCTTTTCAAGAAGAAATCAAACAAGTCTGTATTTTTTTTATTTATTCAACTCTTTAAGCACATGGGAATCTAATGTGTCAACTCAGTATTGTTTATCTAAATTGTCTTCGAGTAAGCTCTTCCCACATGTTCACCAGTCGAAAGACCTACAGCATGGAAAGCATGTTTGTTGTTATAAACTGTATAGGTTTATCTCAAATTGTATATAGACAAGGCTCTTAGAGCTAAGTGCTCCATTAGCATGTCCCATATACAATATCATGGCAGTGTTTTGTTTTCACGTCAGGGCAGGTTTATGTCAAACTGGTAAACATGGTTGTTTTATCATGCTGTTTCTCCTGCTCTGTTTGTCCCATGCAGTACCCCGGAGTGGCTAAGAGCATCGACAGTGACGTCAACAACCTGATGACCCTCCTCACCATGAGCAACGCACTGCCTGAAGGTGACGACCCCTGGAGGGATTGAATTTGTTATTTATGGGCTCATACTATACACAACTGACATAGCATGACATAGTCCAATCACATGTATGACATGGCTCACATTACATACGATAATGGGGATTTTCCAGCCCCCCTCCCCTCCCTATAAGCAAACACTATTATCCTGTTCCGATCCTGTTCACACACACATTCAGTGTCACAGACAGCAGAGAGAGACCATAATTTATCCTCGGTAGGGTGACTCATTCCCATCAGTCAGGGCTTACACTGAGCCGGGAATGATTGGAGCACACATCCTCTAAGTGAAGAGAAATTATAATCAACCTCTCTCTCTTCTACTCACCCTCTCCCTCCCTCCCTCTCTCTCTCCCTCTGTTTAAATCTTGTGCAGGTCTCTTCCCTGAGCATTTGATTGAGGTGATGAGCAGAGAGCTGGCGCTGGAATGTGATTACATAAGAGAGGCCAAGTGTGCCAAGAAATTCAAGTGAGTAATGAAAACAACAAGATGTGCTTCTTCTTAAAGACCACCTCCCTGTAACTACTTTCATCATCTAACCTAAGTCACTTCTCTGCTCCTGAAATGAAAAGTAAAGGGGGTAAAATTGCTCTATTTTGGATGAAGTTGGCCTGTAGGGGCTAAGAATAGCTGCTCTAGCCCTCTGGGGAGCGTTAGGTTTTGATTACTTGATATGAAGGTGCACCATTTGGCTTGCAGCCAGCCTTTAAATATAGGCATACTGGAAATAATACAAGGAGACAACAAGCACCCCCTCCGCATGCCCTCCTCATGTCCCCTGTCCCCGCTCCATGATCTGTTGACGGGCAGGCAGGGTGAGGGTTTATGTCCAGAGCGGGGGCTCCTGTTACACACGCAGTACACACCAGCTGTGGATGACATGCTTTTCACCTTGACCGTGGACAGTGACACCTCTCCCTTCTATGCATAGTCATACAGTACATGGATCACCCTCCCCATTAAACAGTGATTTATACAGCCCAAGCACATGGAGTTAGTATAGACACTGGAGGGTTATTTGAGGGATTGTGGCGATGCAATGAGCTGCTGTTGTCACTCACTGATTTAAAAAAAAAAAAAATAAAAAAAATTAACGTTTATTTAACTAGGCAAGTCAGTTAAGAACAAATTCTTATTTACATTGACGTCCTACCCTGGGCCAAACCCTGACGACCCTGGGCCAATAGTGCGCCACCCTATGGGACTCCCAATCACGGCCGGATGTGATACAGCCTGGAATCTAACCAGGGACTGTAGTGACGCCTCTTGGACAGAGATGCAGTGCCTTAGACCGCTGCGCTACTCGGGGGCCCTACACTACACTACACTACACTACACTACACTACACTACACTACACTACACTGATGAATCTGTGTAGTTTTAAAAGAGGATCATGTAGTGATATTTTAAACTCACATAGTAGGACTATAATGCCATTTGCAAACACTAAAGATCCTGTGAATCTTTGTCACAAATAATGTACATATACTCTCATTTAGTCCTAATTGCTGACCTATCCAGCAGTAGTTTTCAGAGCTGTATATTGTTGTTCCTGTGTCTGACCAGTGTTGCATGTATGTGATTGGTACAGGGAGCTGCTGAAAGACCACCCGTTCTTCTACGTACCAGACGTAATAGATGAGCTGAGCAGCAACGCCGTCCTCACCACAGAGCTGGTCCCAGGCTTCCCTCTGGACCAGGCTGAACAACTCTCCCAGGAACTCAAGAATGAGGTCAGTACATGCTGCAACTTTATTCAATAACAAAAAACTTGCAGCATTCTGGTGATTACTACTTACCTACTGTATATTGTGTAAATGTGGAATGTGTGTGCTCTTGCCAAGCTTGTATCGATGTGTAAGACAAACACCACAACAACCTCCTTTCTGTCACCTCATACACCAGAGTGTAATACTGCCCCCTGGTGGCCACACTGCAGAATGAAAAATGTGTTCTTAAAGATCTCTCTCTCCATCAGATCTGTGAGAATATCCTGAAGCTGTGTTTGAGGGAGCTGTTTGAGTTCAGATACATGCAGACTGACCCCAACTGGTCCAACTTCTTCTACGACCCGCAGACACACAGGGTGAGTCTGCCTTTTATCTCTTATCAATTTCATCATTAGAGTCCACTGATTTGGATGACCCTCCTAAAGGTCCTCTCTGTTTAAATGTAAATACGGTGTCTTCTGTAGAGTCAAGCCTATACAGTAACCCCCATCGAGTAGCACGATTTTCCTGAATGCTAAGAATAACTAAACATTGCTACGGTTTCATCCATAGGTTGCGTTGTTGGATTTTGGCGCAACGAGAGGATTTAGTGAAGCCTTCACTGACATCTACATTGAGGTGAGCTATTAGGCTATATCCCCCAACAAAACATAACCGACCATAATGATTTCTTTCTACGTGTGTGACATCCTTTATTTCTTGTTTTACCCAGCTCATCAAGTCCGCAGCAGAGGGAGACAGAGAGGGGGTTCTGAAGAGATCAAGAGACATGAAGTTCCTCACAGGTTATGAGTCAAAGGTGAGTGACTTCATTCTTTCTCAACACATGCATCAATAATGCTGAATACCATTTTATTTAGTCACAATGAATTGAGTAGTCTCTTCATTACTCTATGGCATAAACTTAGTAGTGAACACTCAACTTAATTACGAAACACACACACACTGGTTATTACTGAGTATGTTCTGCCTGTCACTCAGTCCATGGAGAATGCCCATGTGGATGCGGTGATGATCCTGGGTGAGGCCTTTGCCTCCACGGAGCCCTTTAACTTCGGGGCCCAGAGCACCACGGAGCGCATCCACAACCTGATCCCCGTGATGCTGAAGCAGCGCCTCACCCCGCCCCCCGAGGAGACCTACTCCCTCCACCGCAAGATGGGCGGCTCCTTCCTCATCTGCTCCCGCCTTGACGCCAAGCTCAGCTGCAAGAACATGTTCCAGGAAGCCTATAACAACTACTGGAGGGACCGCCCCAACCGACCAAGCCAGTGACGGACATTGCAGAGGGCCAATCGCAGGGCTACGGCACCAGGGTTAGAGAGGGTGTGGACAATAAGGGAGGGACTTTGAACCAGCCTAGCCAGACTTGCTCTGCTGTAAATTGAATGTAAATGAATGGCACTTTTCCTCGTCCCTCCCCCGAACCTGTATTTTTTTGTTGTTGTGTTATTCGGAGTACATTAACCATGGCTGTCCAGTTAACATATTCACAAGACTTATGAGATGGTTGGTTGTATAGGTTGAGTTAACTGGGATGAATGCTATGACGTGTGTCTCGAGCGAGAATTGTAAAGCGATTGTGAAATCAAGACATTTGGTTTCTTTTGACGTGGGGATATGATTCTATATAATGGGCATAAAACACAAGTGGGGGTGAGACACACGGTAATGTATTGAAGAACAGTGACCTACTTACTGTTGATCACCTATATTTTCCAGAATGTGGAAGTAGTGCTAGTGTCTTATGAGGACAAAGCAAATGCACATGTGAAAGGGAGTTTAAGTCACACTTATGCATAGTGCACACATTACCAGGGTACAGACCAATTCCTGTTGAGGGAGAAGATTTGAGGACAATCTCCTATTTAGCCTGTCCCTATAAGAAACGCATGACATTTTGGGCCAGCTGAAATATCATAGTAGATTTATCAATGAGATGGCACTGTCAAGACATCCTTTGTTTCTGAGCGTTGGAGGTGGTTGATGGATGGATCGTGGGAGATGGGTTTACTTCCAGTGGCTGAGGAAATAAGAACATGTGTTCTGATCTACTTTACTCTGGACCTGTAGCACGAAAATGGAGTGTTTTAGCACCAGTGTTGTTCCTGTGTCCTGGTGGGCCTGTGACATGTTGAGGTTTTCCTTTATCATCAGGGGGGAGTGACAACAGCAGGGTTTGCATCAGTTTATAAAACACTAACTTCTGTTTTGTCATTAACTTTGTGGTGGAAAGACAGTTGAGGCAAGATGAAAGTGATCCTAAATCACTTATTGTGTGAATAAATGCAAATGTGCCTATAGTTTTTCTAGGATGTTTAGAAATAAACAACATGTCTCTATATTGATATCAGAAGTTTGAAAAACATGGTTTTTACATTTTCTAATCAATGGCATTCTTAATATAAGGGTTGTGATTAAATATGAAAATATTAAATATTTGATTCAACACTTATGCTTTTATTTTCTGAAAATAAGAACAACTATGAGCAACTTACATTTTATTTAGCTTTTAAATACATTTTTACTTCATAAGTCCATCTACAGAGACAGAAATTCCTCACGAAACATGAATGAATGACGCATTGGGAAAGTATTCTGACCCCTTGACTTTTTAAAATGGATTAAATAAAACATTTCTTATCAATCTGCACACTATACCCCATAATGACAAAGCGAAAACAGGTTTTTGAATTTTTTGCAAATGTATTAAAAATAAAAAAAACATACCTTATTTACACAAGTATTCAGACCCTTTTCTATGAGACTCGAAATTGAGCTCCGGTGCATCCTGTTTCCATTGATCATCCTTGATGTATCTACAACTTGGAGTCCACCTGTGGTAAATGTAATTGATTGGACATGATTTGGAAAGGCACACACCTGTCTATATAAGGTCCCACAGTTGACAGCGCATGTCAGAAAAAACAAGCCATGAGGTCGAAAGAATTCTCTGTAGAGCTCCGAGGCAGGATTGTGTCGGCACAGATCTGGGGAAGGGTACCGAAAAATTTCTGCAGCACTGACGGTCCCCAAGAACACAGTGGCCTCCAACACTCCTAAATGGAAGAAGTTTGGAAGCACCAAGACTCTTCCTAGAGCTGGCTGCCCGGCCAAACTGAGCAATCGGGAGAAGGGCTTTGGTCAGGGAGGTGATCAAGAACCCGATTGTTCACTCTGACAGAGGTCCAGAGTTCCTCTGTGGAGATGGGAGAACCTTCCAGAAGGACAACCATCTCTGCAGCACTCCACAAATCAGGCCTTTATAGTAGAGTGGCCAGACATGACAGCCCACATGACAGCTTGCTTGAGGTTTGCCAAAAAGGCACCTAAAGGACTCTGACCATGAGAAACAAGATTCTCTGGTCTAGAAACCAAGAGTGAACGTTTTGGCCTGAATGCTAAGCGTCACATCTGGAGGAAACCTGGCACCATCCCTAAAGTGGAGCATGGTGGTGGCAGCATCATGCTGTGGGGGATGTTTTTCAGTGGCAGGGACTGGGAGACTAGTCAGGATCAATCGAGGGAAAGATGAAAGAACGGAGCAAAGTACAGAGAGATCCTTGATGAAAACCTGCTCCAGAGCGCTCAGGACCTGACTGGGGCAAAGGTTTACCTTCCAACAGGACAACAACTAAGCGCACAGCCAAGACAACACATGAGTGGCTTCAGGACAAGTCTCAATGTCCTTGAGTGGCCCAGCCAGAACCCGGACTTGAACCCGATCTATCATCTCTGGAAAGACCTGAAAATAGCTGTGCAGAAACGCTCTCCATCCAACCTGATAGTGAGGATCTGCAGAAACGAATTGGAGAAACTCCACAAATACAGGTGTGCCAAGCTTGTGGCGTCATACCCAAGAAGACTCGGCTGTATTGCTGCCAAAGGTGCTTCAACAAAGTACTGAGTAAAGGGTCTGAATACTTATGTAAATGTGATATTTCAGTTTTTATTTTTTAATACATTTGCAAAAATTTCAAAACTGTTTTTGCTTTGTCATTATAGGGTATTGTGTGTATTGTTTTTATCCATTTTAGAATAAGGCTGTAACGTAACAAAATGTGGAAAAAGTCAAGGGGTCTGAATACTTTCCGAATGCACTGTATGTTGATATCACAAGAGTTATGGGAAAAAACGTCTCAATGTCATTCTTACTAAGTTATTCAATATTTGACATAACACTTTTACTTGTTCTGAATAATGTTCATAGATTAGGACATCTGTAAGCAAAACATTACCATTAATGATACTGTAGGTACATCTTTTCAATCTCTTATGATTGAGTAGTGACATAGACGAGCATTTGTTAAAAGTACATCCAACATCAAAACAAGTGCTTCTAATACCAAAAGAAGGAAAAGCTGAATGATTGGTTGTGTTAAGAGGGCATGTTTTGAGGGCAGCCACTGCAAATATTCACTCACCCCAGCTGTTCTACAGTGAGACATCTAATTTAGTCCTGCTTGAGTATCAACAGTCATTAATTTGGTTGACTACACAGATTATTCTAAACTAGAATTAATTACCAACACCTTGAATGGTAGAATGAGGTTTTAAATCACGTTTGCACGTTAAACTTCAGACACTATTTTGTGTTGCCACCAGGGGGCACTTAACGTTTGTAAGTAGTGCTGCTGTATTTATGTAAAGCCTTGTGTATGAGAGTCACTGCTTCATCATTTGTTTCACAACGCAGAAGTCCCCAAGAGTCATGGAAGAGAACATTAACTTCCTCCACTACGTTTCTGTAGTGAGATGCAGATCTCCGGCTTGTGACAAAGTAGCGATCAAAAGTATGGTGCATCACCACTAGAATAGCATCTCTGTTACCTGTTGAGACAAAATTAAAGCTTTAGAAATGTACTTCCACTTAAATATATATTTTTCATTAGTCAGTCATTCTACAACATGGACCAATACGTCCTGTTGAGTTACTTTCATGCTGTAATCTGAAAGGGCTTTCCTACTTGGAACTTGGTTCAAGGCGGCATCAATATCTGTTCCCACACGAGATGTAATAGGACAGAAGGCTAT
Organism: Hucho hucho; assembly: GCA_003317085.1. NCBI lineage: Eukaryota > Metazoa > Chordata > Actinopteri > Salmoniformes > Salmonidae > Hucho > Hucho hucho. Next base: position 55,660 of record QNTS01004446.1, read on the forward strand.
TATGACTTGGCAGTCCTCTGCACTGGTCTCCTCTCGCTTTAGTCCTACTGCCAGATCATCCACTTGTTTCATGAGTGCAAGGTGAAAGTTCAGGGTTTTTCCACAGACTCGTGAATGGACTTTAACTGTTCAAGACAAAAAAATAACTTCACACTTTTATACAACCCCAAAATAATATAATAATAATAATTCAACATATTTTTTTAGAATGAGGAGGTAAGATGAGTATCATATATTAGAGTCTCACCTGGTTGTTTCTCATTTAGAGGTTCAAGTCTACTAAACATGTTTTGTATGGGCAGAACAAACTGTACACATGAGGACCACCTATCTGAAAGTATTCATTTAAATCGCACATTTTCTTAACAATAATTGTGTCCAATTCCAAAATATTATTAAATGATTTCATGACATTGAACAGTTTTTAGGTTTGGATATTGACCTGTGTGGCAAGGTGCAGAAAGCTGGTTCCCACCTCCTGCTCCTAAATGGTGTGCAGAGTTTGATTTCTCTAGTTTGCCTCGTGGCTCGGTCAGCCCACTACCAGTGGAAATTGGAGAAGCACCTGTTATTCTTTTTTGAAAATGGGTGTCAGCACCTAAGGATGAGAACCACATAGCCTACTTGTAAATTCTAATCAAACTCTTTTGCTAAGGATTTTAATACCAGGTACACAGTCAAATTAAATGTTTGATAAACCACAAACGTCGGAAGTTTACATACACTTACGTTGGAGTCATTACAACTTGTTTTTCAACCACTCCACAAATTTCTTGTTAACAAACTATAGTTTTGGCAAGTCGGTTAGGACATCTACTTTGTGCATGACAAGTAATTTTTCAAAAAAAAATTTACAGACAGATTATTTCACTATCACAATTCCAGTGGGTCAGAAGTTTACATACACTAAGTTGACTGTGCCTTTAAATAGCTTGGAAAATTCCAGAAAATGATGTCATGGCTTTAGAAGCTTCTGATAAGGTAATTGACATCATTTGAGTCAATTGGAGGTGTACCTGTGGATGTATTTCAAGGCCTACCTTCAAGCTCAGTGCCTCTTTGCTTGACATCATGGGAAAATCAAAAGAAATCAGCCAAGACCTCAGAAAAAAACTGTAGACCTCCACAAGTCTGGTTCATCCTTGGGAGCAATTTCCAAATGCCTGAAGGTACCACTTTCATCTGTACAAACAATAGTACGCAAGTATAAACAGCATGGGATCACGCAGCCGTCATACTGCTCAGGAAGGAGACGCATTCTGTCTCCTAGAGATGATCGTACTTTGGTGCAAAAAGTGCAACTCAATCCCAGAACAACAGCAAAGGACCTTGTGAAGATGCTGCAAGAAACGGGTACAAAAGTATCTATATCCACAGTAAAACAAGTCCTATATTGACAAAACCTGAAAGGCCGCTCAGCAAGGAAGAAGCCACTGCTCCAAAACCGCCATAAAAAAGGCAGACTACGGTTTGCAACTGCACATGGGGACAAAGATCGTACTTTTTGGAGAAATGTCCTCTGGTCTGATGAAACAAAAATAAAACTGTTTGGCCATAATGACCATTGTTATGTTTGGAGGAAAAAGAGGGAGGCTTGCAAGCCGAAGAACACCATCCCAACCGTGAAGCACGGGGGTGGCAGCATCATGTTGTGGGGGTGCTTTGCTGCAGGAGGGACTGGCTCAGTTCACAAAATAGATGGCATCATGAGGAAAGAAGATTATGTGGATATATTGAAGCAACATCTCAAGACATCAGTCAGGAAGTTAAAGCTTGGTCGCAAATGGGTCTTCCAAATGGACAATGACCCCAAGCATACTTCCAAAGTTGTGGCAAAATGGCATAAGGACAACAAAGTTAAGGTATTGGAGTGGCCATCACAAAGCCCTGACCTCAATCCCATAGAAAATGTGTGGGCAGAACTGAATAGGTGTGTGCGAGCAAGGAAGCCTACAAACCTGACTCAGTTACACCAGCTCTGTCAGGAGGAATGGGCCAAAATTCACCCAACTTATTGTGAGAAGCTTGTGGAAGGCTACCTGAAACGTTTGATCCAAGTTAAACAATTTAAAGGCAATGCTACCAAATACTAATTGAGTGTATGTAAACTTCTGACCCACTGGGAATGTGATGAAAGAAATAAAAGCTGAAAAAATCATTCTCTCTGCTATTATTCTGACATTTCACATTCTTAAAATAAAATGGTGATCCTAACTGACCTAAGACAGGGAATTTTGAATAGGATTAAATGTCAGGAATTGTGAAAAACTGAGTTTAAATGTATTTGGCTAAGGTGTGTGTAAACTTCCGACTTCAACTGTAGGTTACCAGCTGCTCCTGAAGTATGAGAGTGTGATATTGAGGTCTCATCTAGAGTTTCTTTGAAGGTGTGTCTGTTCTGCGCACCAGACACTTCTGTTCTGGATCGTTTGGGCTGGGTGTCAGCAGCACATAAGCCTGAGGACCACAAATACTATGAATTAAAATCAACAGTATTGCAGCACATTCTTGTGAGTCTGTGCAAGTCATTGTGGTTAGCTTTGCAAGCTGTAAAAGGGTTTAATAACATTATAGAATTTGTACATTTTGACAATAAAGTGCCCTGTTAAAGGTTTTGCGTTACCTGATGGTCCTGAGGTGCGATTAACAGATGTTTTCTGGACTAAAAAAAGATTGAAGGATGAGGGCCGTTAACTGGGGTTCTTTCAGGCTAAGACAGGACTGTGTTCGAGCACCATTACAGTCCTACTAGCTGAAGCCAACCTAGGACTTGAATGTTTAACTTCTCAACAAAACTATACTATTCATGAAATCTACTACAGTGTTTATGATTTGTATGCCATCATCTACCGTCTTTTGATTAATGAAGAATGAGGGATGAGACCCACTGTGCTGCAGCTAACACAGCAGTTATGTAATTTACCTGCAAAATTTGATCGCTGGTTTGCTGCTGTAGCAGAGTCAACTGATGGAGATGCAGCACTGCTCTGAGCCTCCATGGACTCTTCTCCAATGTAGCTCTCGAGCAAACCAATGTGTGCCTGAATGAAGTGCAGGGCTTTGGCCAGCTGCTTCTCCAAATCTTTAAGAATAGGGAAGTAGCTATGTAACACTCCCCCAGGAACAAGTGCATCTAAGGAGAAAGTGACCCGTGCATACAATTACAACCAAAGATTCACCAAAACTGTATTGGGTGAGTGCTATGCTGAATTGTTTTGAAAAGGGACTTACTCTCCATGACATCAACAGGAAGGAATTCCCTCAGCTCGTTAAGAACTAAAGCAATAGGTTTAGCTGTGTCCTAAGACCAGAAATATTACAGAAAACAGGGGAATTAGTACATCCAGTGGAATTGCACATTGAATCAAACATCATTCTATTAACTAGTGAATGATTCCAGAATAGTGGTACAGTAGCTTTAGATGCTATTGGGGCTATACCAACCTGTTTAGATTTGTTTATTAGTTCACTGATCTTCTTTCTAAGTTTAAAATGCTGAACGTCTGGCAGAAGTTCGTTCAGATCTGCTCTTGTTAACTCTTGAATTTCAATGTCATCTGTAATTTCAGCACCTAAAAACAAACATGATTTAATTAGGAACACAGTTGACAACGACTGACAACACAATGCATAAAGCTCAGTCAGATGTTCCGTGATGTTCCATGATGTTCCATGTTAACTTACTTGCCAGGGCATGTGCTGCAACTGGTGAGAGGCTCCTGATTTGCTCTTCCAAACTCATTGTCCTTGCCTAGGAGGAAGACATTGATATGCTATTTATTAGTCCAAAGCATTGTTCCCAGGTTTACACAGCTGCGTAATGTTACTGTATAATGTCATTGTAGTTACCTGACTCATACTAGTACTTTCACACTGATGCGGCTGTAGGGAAATAGGATTTGCTCCCAGCTGCCCTGGCCTGTCATTATGGTAACAACACATTAAGGAGGGTATGTTTACTAGTCTGGGCACAACGTTACAACACTTTCAGAAAAAACATGCATTGTGATGTAGCCTACAATATACAATTCATCTGCAACGTTTTACATGTTGCAAAATATTGAGTAAGCTAAGCCTGGATTCCAATAATAGGGACAAGGTATAGTAGATGTCAAACATTCAGCCTGCCACACAGTCACTATAGAAGCTCTAGTCTAGAGCGCCTGGTTAAACTGTGTTTAGGAGCATTTTTTAACTCTCCATGGTTAAAGTAGTAAGAAATAGATGTCATTGTTTATTATCATCTTATATTGAATTATTTTGACAATTTTATATTGCACAAAATTCCCTACGGTAGACAGTACGTTACACAAACGAACGTTTTCACTACACATGATTTGCAGGAAATACACATCCTTTTTACCTCAAATAAGTGACTAGTGTGTTTAGGGATGAATTGTTATTGTCTTTTCTTCAACATAAAACGACTTATTTCAGCATATTGACTATGAATTTGGACATCTAAAACCGGTATTTTGACACTGGGCTATAAATAAAGAAATCCATAACATCAGGAAGCAGAAACAGTATCATTGTCAACGTATGTTTAATGGAACATAAATTATTATTTTAACATTATTTTTCAACAATAATCTAATTAATTTGGTAAAACTACTGAATGAGTCCAAAAACCGTGCTACAATGTATTGATTATATAAGTGAAATCGTAAAAATAAGTTTGTCCTAGTGCCTAGTCACAGGCCACGAACTGAGGCATGAAAATTATGAATATCAACTCACCTGCTGCTGTTTAATATCGAACTTTATCACGCTGTCAAGATCAGACCGGACACACGGAACCGTCACTGGGTTTAGATTTGTTTTTAATGCAATGATTGTGGGTTGGATGAGTTGGACGTCAAAAACAGCAAATGATCGGTGTCCTTTACCAGAAATTGTACTGGCATGATTTCTGGTAAAGTGAAAGTAAAACCAAAGACATATTCGAACGGTTTAGTGCTGTTCGGGATCCTTGGGACGTCATTCTAAACCCTAACCCTTACCTTAACATTGGTCTATAAAAATAAGTATCATAACCATTAATACTGTCAACTTTAATGGGGTAACGTCAGAGTTGGGACGTCTCAAGCATTCCGAATAGCATTGTTACAGTTTTTCTCATTTGCTAAGACACACTAAATGAAACTGAGATCCGCTTGATCTTCATCATCACATTTTTAGCACAGCAGAAGTCTTCTCTTGCAAATGTTTTAACACTTTTTCATTTGTTTCACACATTTTTCACACCCTTTGTCAAAACAGTTACATCTGATCTCATTGAAAGACCCCGAACTCTATTGGATTCACTGTGTTGAACAAAAGGAAAACATCTATTCACAGCTGATAGAAAGTACCTGCATAATTATAAATCTCTATGCACCTGTGTGAAACTCATTTGCACAACTCTTCAATCAGCAATCAGTCCTCATCCATCTATAAAAGATGCCACCTCTGTGTTGCTATTTGCAAGCATGGATCAAAGAGGCCATAGGCACGGAAGGAGACCAAGAGGCCATGGCAGAGGGGCCCGAGGAAGAGGAGTTTGTATGCGTGGTGGAGGAGCTGCAGCAGCAAGAGGACGAAATCGAGCTCAAGTTTCAAATGAAATTCGGGCAACAATTATTGACCATGTCATCAATCATGGCTTGTCCTTCAGAGAGGCTGGACAAAGGGTCCAGACCATTCTGAGTCGGGGGAGCACTGTGGCATCTATTGTCAGGCTTTTTCGGAATGAGAACAGGTAATTCACAGTGTTACTGTAATGTATACCACTGTGTATTTCAGCTTTACTGTATTGCCCTGTTAGCAGAACAAACTGTGTCTACAGTAATGCAGATGTTTTATCAATCCCATTTATGTGACTGTCATACAGTAATGTCAATTTTGACATGCTTTTTGCTTTTACTTTATAGAATCCACACATTACCACACACTGGTGGCAGAGGAAAGATATTTAGTATTGAACAGGAGTCTGCCATTGTAGATATGGTAGTGGCAAACAATGCAATCAGACTGCGTGACATCCAGGCAGCAGTAATTGCAGATCAGGGAGCATTTAGAAATATAAACAGTGTGAGTTTGGCAACTATAGATCGAGTCCTTAAACGAAACCATGTCAGAATGAAGCAGCTGTACAGAGTTCCATTTCAAAGAAACTCTGACATCGTAAAGGAGGCACGATNAGAGAATAATGGAGCTTGAAGCTGAAGGGGCACATCACAAATTCATTTTTGTGGATGAAGCCGGCTTCAACCTCTGTAAAGTGAGGAGACGCGGGAGGAACATCATTGGGCAGAGGGCCACTGTCACAGTGCCAGGTCAGAGGGGTGCCAATATCACCATGTGTGCTGCCATCTCCAATGATGGGGTCCTTTGCCACATACCAACTATTGGCCCATACAATACAGAACGCCTCATCACATTTCTTGATGCATTGAAAGAAATACTGATTCCACCCGAAGAGAGAGGGCTGTTGAGGCCTGGCATGACTCTGTATGTCATAATTTGGGACAATGTGGCTTTCCACCACTCTCGCCTTGTGAATGAATGGTTTGCAGCACAGCCTCGTATTATGATGCAATTCCTCCCTGCATACTCGCCTTTTCTGAACCCAATCGAGGAGTTCTTCTCTGCTTGGAGGTGGAAGGTGTATGATCACCGGCCATATGAGCAGATGCCCCTCCTGGAGGCAATGAATGCTGGTTGCCTGGCAATAGGTGCAGAGGACTGCCAGGGATGGATACGCCATGCAAGGAGATATTTCCCTCGGTGCATTGCAAGGGAAAACATTCAATGCGATGTTGATGAGAACCTGTGGCATAATCGTCAAGAACGAATGGACTAAATGTGAAAGATAAAATATATATATATATTTTTTTGAAAGGTATTTCCACCCATAAGTTTCCTTTGGTAGCTTTTTTTTCCAGTATCCATTTGAGTTTGTAAAGTATCATATTTCATATTGATGGCTGTATTTTGTTGTCCATTGTGTAATGATTGATTGAAAGAATAAATTAATTTGACCACAAGTTGTGGTGTTTGATGGAAATATTTGCTTATGTTGCATGTTTTTAATGTTTTGTGAGTGTTAGAGCATTTTGCTAACAAAATGAGTCCTTTTGGCCATTGAGCTTCAGTTTTATCCTGTGTGTTAACTGTTTTGAAAATGTGATGTCAGAGTGGGCAAATGTGTTTAAGCAATCGTAATACAGGAACTGCTTCTCCAGTACATCACACTTGTAGGCACTGGGAGCGTTTGAGTGGTAAACCGAAAGTAGCCGACTGTAGACGGAAGTCGACGAATAAAGTCGATGAAGGTACATATCACAGATTATCCATTATATTGACCAGATACTCCATTGGCCACTCTAACAATGAAAATAAATGTATTTAAAAATGGAGTGCAGTCGGGAAGAGGCAAGACCAGGTGGACCATTCTAGCCAATGAGAGGGCAGATATGTGATAACAGGCACAACCAACACCTATATAAAGTATTTTTTCTCTCAAAGTTGCCGGGATGTCACGTGTCCTACTTAACAACCTAAGCATTAAGGAACTTCTATTCAATCAAAAGCCGCACATAGCAAATAAGACATTACATGTTTTGTTAACCAAATCTGACACCCTCTCATTGACCTCCATACAAAAACTCATGGCTTGGTGAGCAAAAAAATACCGAAAAAACGCCACCTGCTTGAAAAGACAGATTTTGGTCGCATTTATCCCTTTTCCTCACAGTATATGTATGCACCGACAGAAACTCTGCCAACTTCTGCTGTTTCTAGGAAATGCGCCTCCAGCTAAGATTTCTTTTATATTGGCTACTTAACTAGACGGTCTGACGTCACCACTATTCTGCCAAATCTTTCCCCCAGTGGCCCCATGTTCTGAACATGGCTGACCACTTATCAACACCTGCGCCAAACTTTGGGCAACAGGTAATTCATATGTTAACCTAAGTAGTTACATTGTTTGTCATTCTAATATCCGTAGATTATTGACCCCTTTGACTGACAATTTTGAAGTACGTTAGCTTAGTTTGCTGGCTTTTGTGTCAGACTAGGTAGGCAAATGGAATGAATCGCAAGACTGCATGCATGTAATGTTACAGCTAGCCACTGCCACCCATAATGAAATATTTGTGAGTTTTAGTGAGTGCGAGAGAGAGAGAGAACAGTGACAACCCTAAATAGCTATTCCCATAACAATACCTGAAGCCTATACCCAATCTTGCCTGATACCAGCTGGTTGGGTGACATCCTTTCAAATTACAATTTGTATATGTCCTCACAGGTGATGGAGAGACACATTATGGACAAGCTCCTGTACAGATTGCAGCAGGCCATGCAACGCCTTCCTCTGGATCTTGATTACTTACAGTTTGTCTGCACTATTGACATGATATTTATCAGCTCACTAGCAAATCAAATAGACTTGCAGGGTCTCTCCGACCTGTATAGTCTAGTCAATGCTTGAAATGGAAGAAGGATGAGCCCCATCAATTGTTGTTGATGAGTTGGATGGCCGAAATTGGACGTCTTAAACGGACTGTTTCAGAACAGCACCTTCGACAGCTAATTGAAATGGATCTGCCTGTACCTTGCATCGCCAAACTGCTTGGCATCTCAACACAAACTGACCAACGCAGAATGCAGGAATACGGTATCGTGGTGAGGGGAACATACAGCCAAATGATAGACGAGGAGCTGGACAATCTGGTGGCCACAATCAATACAAGTTCAAATCAAATTGTATTTGTCACATACACATGGTTAGCAGATGTTAATGTGAGTGTAGCGAAATGCTTGTGCTTCTAGTTCCGACCATGCAGTAGTATCTAACAAGTAATCTAACAATTTCACAACAACTACCTTATACACACAAGTGTAAAGGAAGGAATATGAGTATGTACATATAAATATATGGATGAGCAATGGCTGACCGGCATAGGCAAGACGAACGGCATAGGCAAGTTCACAACAATTGGGATGGTGAGAGAACGTCTGAAAGCACTGGGTCATCGAGTCGAGTGTGGGACTCAGTGCTTCGTGTAGATGCTGCAGGAATACAGGAAAGAATGGCAGGACTTGGATGTGTTGTCAGAAGAACATACTCTGTTCAGGGTCCTCTTTCTCTCATACATGTGGACACCAACCACAAGCTGATCAGGTAAGCTTAGACCCCCTTCAGTTCGGCGGGGGGGGGGGGGGGGGGTCTCATAGCCCATACAATGCTGCCTCTGTTATATTTTACTGCAAGATGGCTGATTTGGCAAGTATACAAAACTGTCCAAAACGGTCTTTCAACAGCTATGACTTTGTAATATTTGGTGGTATAGACGGCTTCTCAAGAAAGGTAACCTATTGATCTCCTGTGGTATTTGAAGTTCGTAATGTTTGTCTGACTCAATGTGGATAATCCAATGCTTTATATAAACAATTCGTTTGAATTGTACAACAGCCCAGCTGTTTTTGTATACGTGTTATTTTTTTTATTACACAATAAGTTTCATAATGATATCCTATAGATCATGTACCTCGGTGCAGCAACCAACAACAAAGCATCAACTGCCCTTGGTTTCTTCCTGGAGTCTGTAGCGAAGCATGGCTTTCCATTAAGGTAACAGCATCATTCCCTCAGTAGTGTTGTGTGGAATCAGGCATTTGTTTGTATATGGAAACTGTTGGTTGCTTTGTATATGGTCTCAAATCAGATCAAATGCCTGGTCTGCCTGAGGTCTTGTCTATCAAGACAAATATATTAATGTTGACCAAGTTTCATACACCACATAGAGGAGAGTGATTGAATTGCACTTTGAATTATGATGAACAGTTGTTTTGATTATAATGCTAGTGTCTGTATATCATCATCTAGGTGAGAGCAGACCAAGTCGAGGAGAATGTGGACATCGCAACATGAATGTTTCATGTCTGTTGTTGTGGCAGGAGAAGCTTTATCTCTGGTAAAAGTGTTCACAATCAACAGTCATTTCCACCACTATATGTGTGTGTGCTGAATACATAGATTATGACCACATATTATTGAAATGTGATCTGTACTATACTTTCTAGAGTGTAATTAGGCAGGTGGCCTACACCTAAATTATATTCCCTGCACCGAGTGGAGATGACAAACTGTGCTGTTTCATGCACAACTGGTATTGAAATGTTTTGCAAAGGAGTGCCTTATACAAACAAGGAGTGCCTTATAGACCACGTTTCCATTCAGTTTTTTGGCAAGTAAAGTCATACCGTATAAAAAAAAGATATACAATGACAGTTGTGATGGAAACAGGAAGTTTCGGTACAATCTGATAAACGCCGACAGATCATTTGTTCGTTGGACATGGTGGATCTTTTTGCGGGTAAAATTAATTGTGCGAGAATTGATGGTGGAAACGTCTTTATACGCAAATAATGATATAATAACCATCATGTCGAAGTAAATTTAGTCACGCGATGAAACTGTATGTTGTGTTGTCCTCCCACTATGCCTCGGGAAACCATGCAGTTCATAAGGCTATAGATGAAATAAATGATGAACTTCACAGGGTGGTGAAAGTGCAAAGTGATCTTGATGCTCCTTTCCAATAGATATTTAGGGTCTTATTCTGGTGACATGATGATCGATACTTGGCTGCCAATTGACAAATATTCTTGTTCTTATCCATAATAATCTCATCATGTAGACTAGCCTACCCACACAGTCTACAGTGTGTGAAGCTGTTGTATCAGCAAGCTATTGTCTAGAGCGCACGAACCAAGACCAGAGCGGGCACGTTTGCTATTTAACGCAATAATTTGTGACTACTATCCGTAGAGTTGAACGTGTGATGGATTTCGTGAACACTACGTCATCAGCACTGATTTTGTATCTTCAACAAGTCTGTTTGGTGGAAACACCACTGGTATGAAAATGTGCATGTTATCTTTACGCAGACTTCAGAATATTCGCATAAAAAAATCTGTCGCCAATTGGATGGAAACCTAGCTGTAGAATCCAATGTCAATTCAATCTCTCACATGCATTGAAGAAAACAGTTCAATTCAACAGGAGACGGTGAAGTAGAAATGCAAAGTACCTTAGAATACTTTGACCAATTACATCTCATTATGCTCAGAAAAGTTATTACTTTTATTGTAACCTGTGTAGGACAGAGGACTGAGTATGATGTTCAATGTTTCATTATGTTGCTTCAAAATGTTCTCTCATACGCTTTCAGGTTAGAACAGTTATGGTGGGATGTGTGGATGGCCGTGTCAAACATCTTTGACAGGTCAAGGGAGCCCTCATCTTCCAAACTTCTTTGTGCACTATGTATGCCTCCAAGCAGACCTAGACACCTTAACCAATGGATGGGATAAACATTCTCTGCACACCGAGCAAAATCTGACCTCCAACCAGCTATGGGAACTGGGACAAGCAGAGAATCCTGTCACCTTCCCTGGCAATTTGGAAGTATAGATTTAAAGGAGCCACAATGAACATGTAATTAAGTCTTATCTAAAAAATAAATGTGTTTGTTTGTAAATTAACATGATCTTCCATGTTCAGGATTTAAACAACTTGGTCGGGGACGATGCCTGCCTGTCGGAGGAGCATGGCCAGGGAATTTTGGTCCCACCAGTGGAGTGCCCGCTGACCGAGCAGGATATGACACTGCTCAGAGCATCCATCGACCCAACCTCACAATCGAGACTATGGACAAGATATTTATGCATTTGTTTTTAACTATGTGCTGCTACTTATGGCTGAATGATCCTTATACCTCTGCTTGAGACTGTCTCAAGGAATAACTGTCTAGTCCAGTAATTCTAAAATGCTGCAATGTTATGTAATGTGGTCGCTGCAGAATTATACCAATTGGTTGATTTTGATTGGTCACTAATGTTGTGGAAAAAGTTATCCAAAGATTAAGGCAGCGACTATTTAATAGTATAATAGATCAATCTTTAATCAAGCAGCTGCAGGGGAGATATGATTTCACAGGGAAGAACTCGAGGAGTAAATGGTTCCATGTCCCTGATATAGTGGGAGGTGATCAGTCAATCATATTGTTACACAACAGTTATTTTATACAAGCAACAGTTCTAGAAGACAATGGCCTTGTTTTAGTGTGCAGACATACCAGGAGTCTATGAAAGGCATAACATCAGTCTAACACAGAACGGGCTACGGAACAATTCTACCACCACTCTATGGACAACAGAATCAATGTTTTCTAAATGACTAAATGAAGGTGTTTGAATACAAAAGAGCTGCAGTCATTAAATGTTAAACTTTTAATTTTCCTTCTCATTTCTTTTTACTATATGGGAAAAAGTGATCATTTTGACAGAAAATAAACCTTCAAATAGAAACAATCGACACTGAATGTTATGTGATACATGTAATGTAAACTCAGCAAAAAAAGAAACGTCCTCTCACTGTCAACTGTGTTTATTTTCAGCAAACCTGTGTAAATATTTGTATGAACATAACAAGATTCAACAACTGAGACATAAACTGAACAAGTTCCACATACATTGAATAAATTGAATAATGTGTCCCTGAACAAAGGGGGGGTCAAAAGTAACAGTATCTGGTGTGGCCACCAGCTGCATTAAGTACTGCAGTGCATCTCCTCCTCATGAACTGCGCCAGATTTGCCAGTTCTTGCTGTGAGATGTTACCCCACTCTTCCACCAAGGCACCTGCAAGTTCCCGGACATTTCTGGGGGGAATGGCTCTAGCCCTCACCCTCCGATCCAACAGGTCCCAGACGTGCTCAATAGGATTGAGATCTGAGCTCTTCACTGGCCATGGCAGAACACTGACATTCCTGTCAATCAGGAAATGCTGGTGGCATTGTCATGCTGGAGGATCATGTCAGGATGAGCCTGCAGGAATGGTACCACATGAGGGAAGAGGATGTCTTCCCTGTAATGCACAGTGTTGAGATTGCCTGCAATGACAACAAGCTCAGTCTGATGATGCTGTAACACACCACACCAGACCATGACGGACCCTCCGCCTCCAAATCAATCCCACTCCAGAGTACAGGCCTCGGTGTAACGCTCATTCCTTCAACGACAAACGCAAATCCGACCATCACCCCTGGTGAGACAAAACCGCGACATGTCAGTGAAGAGCACTTTTTGCCAGTCCTGTCTGGTCCAGCGACGGTGGGTTTGTGCCCATAGGCGACGTTGTTGCTGGTGATGTCTGGTGAGCACCTGCCTTACAACAGGCCTACAAGTCCTCAGTCCAGTCTCTCTCAGCCTATTGCGGACAGTCTGAGCACTGATGGAGGGATTGTGCGTTCCTGGTGTAACTCGGGCAGTTGCTGTTGCCATCCTGTACTTGTCCCGCAGGTGTGATGTTCGGATGTACCGATCCTGTGCAGGTGTTGTTACACGTGGTCTGCCACTGCGAGGATGATCAGCTGTCCGTCCTGTCTCCCTGTAGCGCTGTCTTAGGCTTCTCACAGTACAGACATTGCAATTTATTGGCCACATCTGCATGCCTAAGGCACGTTCAAGCAGATGAGCAGAGACTCTGGGCATCTTTCTTTTAGTGTTTTTCAGAGTCAGTAGAAAGGCTTCTAGTGTCCTAAGTTTTCATAACTGTGACCTTAATTGCCTACCGTCTGTAAGCTGTTAGTGTCTTAACGACCGTTCTACAGGTCCATATTCGTTAATTGTTATCTTTGAAAGACAGGGTCACGAAAAAGGGACGTTTCTTTTTTTCTGAGTTTAGAAACAAAAGTGATGCAATTAGGCACGTCGAGTAATGAGTAGGATTCTGTGTTCACATGTAAAAGTGGTTACTTTTGATAATGCTTTATCTACCTTTCCAATGAAAACTAGTTAGAAAATTCTTAAAATGTTGTGTTTTTGGATGATGCACCATGCTGCCTTGTTGAAAACATGACCAACACATCATGGGCCATAGACCGGTGGTGACCTGCAGCTCAGCATAACCGAATTCGAAGTGTGTGTGAGCAAGTGAGTGCGAGAGTTATGTTAATGAGAAAAGTAATACATAATTTACAGATTATTGGCTGAATTTATCAATCATCAAAATGGGGTAGACCCTATGATGGGTTGGGTATAGAAGGCAAAATGACACATTTCCTGGATTCTGGGAACATTGATATGCACCTGGCCATCTCCTGGTTACTGGAGGAATGCAGCGGTCTCTGGGTCTGTCCCTGCACCTCTGTCTGCTGATGATGCCCCTGACCATGCAATTGATGCACCTGAGCTTATTGATGCGGTGGCACTGGACTCTGACCCTGATTAATAGTCTGGGTCAGCACAGAGATGAGGCTATGTGCAGCTGAAACCACCTCTGAATACTCTATGCTGAACACAAAGTGAACATCAACTGGATATAGAGACAAGGGAACAGCATTAACTGACTTGACCAATTTTGAATGTCGCTAGCTTAAATAGTCAGATACAGATACAATCAGATATGTATGATGAGTTTGAACGTATTCTTTCAGTAAACCAAGTAGCTCTCCATAAAGGGTGAAATGTGATTTCAATGATTTAATAAAAACATACGGACAACCCTACAGCTGGCAGTGGCTAGCTACAGGCTGGCAGTGATTAGCTACAGGCATGTAGTGTCTTGCGATTCACTCCATTTGGCTAGCTAGTCAGACAATTTCAGCCAGCTGACTAAACTATTGTTATAGAAATTTCGTTCTCAATGTTCATAAACTGAACTTCAATTAAACAAACTCTGTCTGTTACCCAGTATTTGTAAGATACTGGTTGAAATGAGACAAACAGAGGCCCAATCTATAATTGTCAAATGTAGATTGTTTATTCACGGGAGAGCTCTGAGCTCTAAAAGGTGTACACAGTCTTTTATATGGTACAATGTTGAAATACAAAGATACAAAATTCCCACCACTTCCCCCACCCTCTCCAAGAAAATAGTGTCTTCCCACAGTACCCATTCATTCCTTATCACAATCTTTGCACATAAGTCAAACTTGGGCGGTTCTGTTAACTATCCCTCCTGTCTTCAAGGGCAGGGATCTCTCGCATGTGTCTGGTAGAATCAAATAATTCTTTGTTCTCCCAGACACCCCCTAAATGAAGTCATACCAGCTTGTTTGCCCTTCTGCACACAAAGTTAATATCTAGACACACACACATTAATTGGACTACCATTTGTCTTGTAACCCTATCTCTATTGCATACATTTTCAGAATGGAATGTTCTTAGTATTAAGTACAAACATTTAGTCATCAAAACATAAAATCTATAACAGA
>QNTS01004446.1:71308-93486 GCA_003317085.1 Hucho hucho
GGTTCTGTTAACTATCTCTCCTGTCTTCAAGGGCATTGGGCCTCTCGCATGTGTCTGGTAGAATCAAATAATTCTTTGTTCTCCCAGACACCCCCTAAATGAAGTCATACCAGCTTGTTTGCCCTTCTGCACACAAAGTTAATATCTAGACACACACACATTAATTGGACTACCATTTGTCTTGTAACCCTATCTCTATTGCATACATTTTCAGAATGGAATGTTCTTAGTATTAAGTACAAACATTTAGTCATCAAAACATAAAATCTATAACAACTATGTAGTTAAGTAACATACTTCAAAATTGTCACGGGTCAATATACACTGAATAAATATATAAACGCAATATGTAGTAAAAGATCCCCAAAATGTTTCATCCGCACAAAAAGTGTATTTATCAAAAACATTTGTGCACAAATTTGTTTACATTCCTGTTTGAGAGCATTTCTCATTTGTCAAGATAATCCATCCGCCTGACAGTTGTGGCATATCAAGAAGCTGATTAAACATCATGATAATTACACAGGTGCACCTTGTACTCGGGACAATAAAAGGCAACTAAAATGTGCAGTTTTATCACACAACAAAATGCCACAGATGTCGAACCCCGGAGTGGGCACCCGGGGTTCGCCCAGGGAGCCATACAAGCTAGAACCACCATTGGGCGCAGGTGTTGGTAACTGGTCAGCCACTTAACCCCCTAAACTACTCATTGGGCGGTGCTAAAGCCTCTCCAACCAAATGTGTATTTGTGTGTATGTGTGTGTGTATATGGGGGGACTTGGATAAAAGCAGAAGACACATTTCCATCTCGCAGGGACTAATAAAGTTTATAATCTAATCAATGGGGTAATGAAAGAGTTGGGACATCCCAAGGATTACGTTTAGAATTTTCCACCCCAGATTACATTATGATTAATTGAAATTCAACACAATGAACAATAGTTATTGATCTCAAATAAGGCTTGAAGAAAGAAGGGTTGCCTACGCTCCTTTTTTGTACAGTATGGAGAAAAAATACATGCAGCTGACACAAATTGACACTCCCTCAGATGTGTTAATTCATTTTTATTAAAAAGGTACAATCTGGGATATTCAATGCTGTTGAATAGTAATTTTAATAGGCCTCTTGTCACACCCTGATCTGTTTCACCTGTCTTTGTGATTGTCTCCACCCCCTCCATCTTCCCCATTATCCCCTGTGTATTTATACCTGTGTTCTCTGCTTGTCTGTTGCCAGTTCGTTTTTTTCATTCAGACATATCAGCGGTTTTCCCCTTGCTCCTGTCCTATCTATAGTGCCTGTTTTCACGGTTTTTACCTTTCTGCCTGCTCTGAGCCTGCCTGTACCTTTGCCCCACTACTCTGGATTACCAACCTCTGCCTGACCTGACTCTGAGCCTGCCTGCCGTCCTGTACCTTTGCCTGCCTGTGTTCGATTTAATACACTTCTGTTACTTCAACATTGTCTGCACCTGGGTCTTACCTTCAAACCTGATATATCTATTTATTCTTAAATAATATCGTATATGCCACGTTGGCTTAGTAGGTTACAGCTGTTGATGTGAGAGTAGTTATATTTCTCTTTATTCCACACCCAAGTGCCAGGGCTGCCATTGGGCCAAAACACTTCAGGATAATGTGGTAATGCAACAACAACAAAAATACAATTTCAGCTATATTGAAATGCCACATGATTATGATCAACCCTGAGTCTGCAAAATCACAGTATGTAGCATAATAAAGTATAGTTATATACACACTACCGGTCAAAAGTTTTAGAACACCTACTCATTCAAGGGTTTTTCTTTATTTGTACTATTTTCTACATTGTAGAATAGTAGTGAAGACATCAAACTATGAAGTAACACATATGGAATCATGTAGTAACCAAAAAAGGGTTAAACAAATCAAAATATATTCTATATTTGAGATTCTTCAAATAGCAACCCTTCGCATTGATGACAGCTTTGCACGCTCTTGGCATTCTCTCAACCAACTTCATGAAATAGTCACCTGAAATGCATTTTAGTTAACAGGTGTGCCTTATTAAAAGTTAGTTTGTGGAATTTCTTTCCTTCTTAATGTGTTTGAGCAAATCAGTTGTGTTGTGACAAAGTGGGGGGGGGGGGGGGGGGGTGTACAGAAGATAGCCCTATTTGGTAAAAGACCACGTCCATATTATGGAAAGAACAGCTCAAAAAAGCAAAGAGAAACGACAGTCCATCATTACTTTAAGAAATGTAGGTCAGTCAATACGGAACATTCCAAGAATTTTGAAAGTAAAGTCTCAAAAACCATCAAGCACTATGATGAAACTGGCTCTAATGAGGACTGCCACAGGAATGGAAGACCCAGAGTTACCTCTGCTGCAGAGGATATGTTCATTAGAGTTACCAGCCTCAGAAATTGCATCCCTAATAAATGCTTCACAGAGTTCAAGTAACAGACACAACTGAACATCAACTGTTCAGAGGAGACTGTGTGAATCAGGCCTTCATGGTTTAATTGCTGAAATGAAACAACTACTAAAGGAAACCAATAAGAAGAAGAGACTTGCTTGGGCCAAGAAACACGAGCAATGGACATTAGACTTGTGGAAATGTATCCTTTGGTCTGGAGTCCAAATTGGAGATTTTTGGTTCCAACCGCCGTGTCTTTGTGAGACGCGGTGTGGGTGAATGGATGATCTCCGTATGTGTATTTCCCACCGTAAAGCATGGAGGAGGAGGTGTTATGGTGTGGGGGTGCTTTGCTGGTGATACTGTCTGTGATTTATTTAGAATTCAAGGCACACTTAACCAACATGGCTACCACAGCATTCTGCACCGATACGCCATCCCATCTGGTTTGGGCTCAATGGGACTACAATTTGTTTTTCAAAAGGACAATTACCCAACACACCTCCACGCTGTGTATGGAAGGAGAGTGGTGGAGTGCTGCATCAGATGACCTGGCCTCCACAATCCCCCGACCTCAACCAAACTGAGATTGTTTGGGATAAGTCGGACCACAGAGTGAAGGAAAAGCAGCCAACAAGTGCTCTGCATGTGGGAACTCCTTCAAGACTGTTGGAAAAGCATTCCAGGTGAAGCTGGTTGAGAGAATGCCAAGTGTGCAAAGCTGTCATCAAGGCAAAGGGTGGCTACTTTGAATTATCTCAAATAATAAAATATATTTTGATTTGTTTAACACTTTTTTGGTAACTACATGATTCCATATGTGTTATTTCATAGTTTTGATCTCTACAATGTAGAAAATAGTAAAAATAAAGAAAAACCCTTGAATGTAGGTGTGTCCAAACCTTTGGCCGGTTGTGTATATTTATTTATACTCCCATCAAAAGTTATCTCAAGCATTATATTACATTATCTTTATACTTATCCACATTAATGGAGTTAATTATTTCCCAGTAGCAATTTTGACAAAACACACTTTAGTTGTTCTGGTGCATATGCTAAAGCTTATAGAATTAACATTTTTCAAAATTACACTTCAATCCACTTATTCGCTCATTTTTACAACTTTAAGGTTGGGAAGCAATGTGCTTCAATTTTGCACTTCATGATCGGACACAGGCAATTCATCTGTTGCAGTGGTTGAGGTAAGACTCAGCCACTCTGGCCAACCCACCCTTTGCCAACCTAAAGAAACAAAACCACATCAGATGTTACTGAGAGTATCTTGTCCTGATATAAATCTAATATCCTGCAGCTTTATGAGCCACAGGCCCTTCTTGTGTCATCCTAAATCCTAAACATCCATTGGATATGTTTTTCATTAAAGGGATACTTTGGAATGTTGGCAAAGTGGCCCTTTATCTATTTCTCCAGAGTCAGATGAACTCGTGGATACAATTTTTATGTCTCTACGTGCAGTTTGAAGGAAGTTGTTAACTAGCGCTAGTGCAATTGCTAACTAGCTTTAGCGCAATCACTGGAAGGCTATGGGTATCTACTAGCATGCTGGCAGATACCCATAGACTTACAGTCACTGTGCTAATGCTAGTTAGCATTGGCTTGCGAAACTACCTCTAACTTCCTTCATACTGGACACAGAGACATACAAATCATATCCACAAGTTCATCTGACTCTGGGGGGAGTAGATAAAGGGCCTCATTGACAAAATCCAGAAGTATCCCTTTACTCCTCCTGTTATTCATAAAGGCAATGTCAACATCATTGTCTTCTTCACACTGTAAACACCCAGACACAATGAACAGTTAGTACAACTAGGAGCTAGTGTGGTATCAGGTTGCAGAATTCAATTTTTGATTAATGATGCTAACATAAGATTTGAAATTGTACTTTCATCTTATCTTGATTGGATATTGATTTGACCTGTGTTCATATAACTACAAGGATAATATCAATTAATATACTTACATGAATATAGAAATGACCAACAGATGTACATATGATGGACAATGAAAGAAACTGCAATCTGTGAAAAATGAACAAGAAATAAAAACTGGTTCTCCTTGTATAAAATGTGTTCTATAGAGTCACATTGTATTTAAAATGGTGTAAAAAATGATAGAATACCTCAGGATGTATATTAAGCTTCTTCAGAATCTTTTTGACTGCTGCTTCATTGCGATGACACTCCAATAGTCCCTGGGTCTCATGGAAAAGACAGTCCACTGTGAGTATTACATCACCTCTGGTCACTAGTCTGCTGCTGTCAGGTACAGTGTAGTCTGGGTTGAAGGTGTGATGCATCACTACCAGAATGACAGGTTTAAGAGCTGTCAAAAAGGAAACAAAATACATGTAAACTCTTAACCATGAATATGAGTAGCCTAGCAACATATGCTACATTTAATAACGTGCATAAGTTAATGTCGCCATTGTCAATTACTTTAATTTCGACACATCTAAAAATGTAAGAAAGTAGCTGTCAGAGGAATTTGGTCAGATTACTGAATTACCTGGAATCTGCTGCAGTGCTGCCTCAATATCAGTCCCAGCACGAGAGACGATGGGACAGAAAACCAGGGTGACATCACTCTCCTCTGGTGATGTCACCTCAATTAAGCTAGTGGTTGTGGTGAGTTGCTGTGTTATGCCCTCATGAGACCCCAGAGTATTCCCAGCTACAATAGCTAGTAGAGCTATCCTTGGCACTACAGAGAGTAAAACATGTAGGTAAAAAATGCCTGTGCTGCAACAATGGTACATTGTGGTACATTCACAAGCATGAAATTTGTTTACAAAGTATGTCATGAAATACATAGGGTACATTTCGGAAATATGCCCCTGAAAGTGCAGTTATATCCGCTTTGCAGCCGCACTTTTCTTAACCTGTGCTGCAGTGCAGGGAAACGTAATAAGCTGCCCAACTGTTGGTATAATATCAATGTTCCATTTATAACAGGTACTTTCTTACCTTTTGGAAAATCCTGCTGCAACAGAGAGAGAAGTTCAGAAATTACCCCAAAAAGTAAACTCTCTCAATTGTGTATCAAAGTTAACAGTTTTTTAGTGCTGTGACTAATTCCGATCACCCATTCAATGTCTATTAGCTGCTGGGGTTGCTACAGAGAGGAGGTCAAAGGGGGGTGTAGTGTAGCCATGTAATAAGTAACCCTGCTGATTGCTTCATTGCTGATTGCTTGTTTTTAGTTCCCAAAGCTAATGTCTAGGCTTAAGCTAAGGGGACTTATGTGGTCTTGACAGTCCAGATTCAATACATTTAATCATCCCTAGGAAAGTGTCTGGACACCAGCATAATACATTGTATATTTTTTGTACAGTTGTACAATCACATCAGTCGTTGTAAAAGTAGCAAACTCTGCAATGAGAAAAAAAATACCTCCATGATTTTATGCTCAAGGGCTTCACTGGCTTCAATAATCACCCAGTCATTCTGCAAGTTAAAATAGACAGTATAGGTAAGTATGCAGGAGGTGCTATTAGGTGTTAGTATTCCCAACTGAAGCTTGCATTACCCCACCGGATAAACTACATTACCATTGGCAGTATTATGTTCACAATACTTTTGACTGCTGCTTCATTGTGATGACACTCCAATAGTCCCTGGCTCTCATGGAAGAGACAGTCCACTGTGAGTATTACATCACCTCTGGTCACTAATGTGCTGCTGTCAGGTACAGTGTAGTCTGGGTTGAAGGTGTGATGCATCACTACCAGAATGACAGGTTTATCATCTGTCAAGAGAGTGACGGACAAATAAGAGCATTTGGAATTAGACAAAACTTTTTGAGAAGTTTCTTTATGGATATTGTTGATCTGGAAATAGTCTCTGATGACAGACTGTTACAGTACACTTGGTTCTGGGTGTCAAGATTACCAGGAATCTGCTGCAGTGCTGCTTCAATATCAGTCTCAGCACAAGAGACAATGGGACAGAAAGCCATGATGACATCACTCTCTGCCGATGACGTCACCTTAGTTAAACCATTTGTAGTGAGACGGAGACTTATTTCCTCATGAGACCCCAGAGTATTCCCAGTCAGAATGGTGAAGAACTTCTCCATCTTCGACTCTATAGAATAATAAACATATGGTTTAAGTATGTGGTTAAGCAACTGTGACACCTCAGTTACAACATAAGCATATTCAAAGAGTCTTACAGCCTGCCATCATGACGGATCTCAATTGCATGTTCCCTAAATGGCAGTGTTGTAGGCTAACTTCAATTGGGTCTTAATTAAAAGACAGATCTCCACCGGTCTAATGTCCATTGCTCGTGTTTCTTGGCCCAAGCAAGTCTCTTCTTATTGGTGTCCTTTAGTAGTGGTTTCTTTGCAGCAATTAGACCATGAAGGCCTGATTTATGCAGTCTCCTCTGAACAGTTGATGTTGAGATGTGTCTGATACATGAACTCTGTGAAGCATTTATTTGGGCTGCATTTTCTGAGGTGCAGTTAACACTAATGAACAAATTTCATAGCGCTTGATGGTTTTTGCGACTGCACTTGAAGAAACTTTCAAAGGTCTTGACATTTTCCACATTGATTGACCTTCATGTCTTAGAGTAATGATGGTCTGTTGTTTCTCTTTGCTTATTTGAGCTGTTCTTGCCATAATATGAATTTGGTCTTTTACCAAATAGGGGTATCTTCTGTATACCACCCCTACCATGTCACAATACAACTGATTGGCTCAAACGCATTAAGAAGGAAAGAAATTCCACAAATTAACTTAACAAGGCACACCTGTTAATTTAAATGCATTCCAGGTGACTACTTTTTAAAAAATATATATTTTATTTCACCTTTATTTAACCAGGTAGGCCAGTTGAGAACAAGTTCTCATTTACAACTGGCCAAGACAAAGCAAAGCAGTTCGACAAAAACAACAACACAGAGTTACACATGGCATAAATAAACGTACAGTCAATAACACAATAGAAAAATCTATATACAGTGTGTGCAAATGTAGTAAGATTAGGGAGGTAAGGCAATAAAGAGGCCATAGTGGCGAAATAAATTACAATTTAGCATTAACACTGAAGTGAAAGATGTGCAGATGATGATATGCAAGTAGGGATACTGGGGTGCAAAAGAGCAAAAATAAATAACAATATGGGGATGAGGTAGTTGGGTGGGCTATTTACAGATTTACAGGGCTGTGTACAGGTGCAGTGATCGGTAAGCTGCTCTGACAGGTGATGCTTAAACTTAGTGAGGGAGATATAAGTCTCCAGCTTCAGTGACTTTTGAAATTCGTTCCAGTCATTGGCAGCAGAGAACTGGAAGGAAAGGCGGCCAAAGAGGTGTTAGCTTTGGGGATGACCAGTGAAATATATACCTGCTGGAGCGCGTGCTATGGGTGGATGTTGCTATGGTGACCAGTGAGCTGAGATAAGGCAGGTCTTTACCTAGCAAAGACTTATAGATGACCTGGAGCCAGTGGGTTTGGCAACGAATGTGAAGCGAGGGTCGGCCAACGAGAGCATACAGGTCGCAGTGGTGGGTAGTGTATGGGGCTTTGGTGACAAAACAGATGGCACTGTGATAGACTGCATCCAATTTGCTGAGTAGAGTGTTGGAGGCACTCTACTTGTAAATGACTTCGCCGAAGTCAAGGATCGGTAGGATAGTCAGTTTTACGAGGGTAAGTTTATCAGCATGTTTGAAGGATGCTTTGTTGAGAAATAGGAAGCCAATTCTAGATTTAATGTTGGATTGGAGATGCTTAATGTGAGTCTGGAAGGATAATTTACAATCTAACCAGACACCTAGGTATTTGTAGTTGTCCACATATTCTAAGTCAGAACCGTCCAGAGTAGTGATGCTAGACGGGCGGGCGGGTGCGGGCAGCGATCGGTTGAAGAGCATGCATTTATTTTTACTAGCATTTAAGAGCAGTTGGAGGCCACGGAAGGAGTGTTCTATGCCATTGAAGCTCGTTTGGAGGTTTGATAACACAGTGTCCAAAGAAGGGCCAGAAGTATACAGAATGGTGTCGTCTGCGTAGAGGTGGATCAGAGAATCACCAGCAGAAAGAGCAACATCATTGTTAAATACAGATAAAAGAGTCGCCAGAGAATTGAACCCTGTGGCACCCCCATAGAGAATGCCAGAGGTCAGGACAACAGGACCTCCGATTTGACACACTGAACTCTATCTGAGAAGTAGTTGGTGAACCATGCGAGGCAGTCATTTGAGAAACCAAGGCTATTGAGTCTGCCGATAAGAATGCAGTGATTGACAGAATCGAAAGCCTTGGCCAGGTCGATGAAGACGGCTGCACAGTACTGTCTTTTATTAATGGCGGTTATGATATCGTTTAGGACCTTGAGCGTGGCTGAGGTGCACCCATGACCAGCTCAGAAACCAGAATGCATAGCGGAGAAGGTACGGTGGGATTCAAAATGGTCGGTGATCTGTTTGTTAACTTGGCTTTCGAAGAATTTAGAAAGGCAGGGCAGGATAGATATGGGTCTGTAACAGTTTGGTTCTAGAGTGCCTCCCCCTTTGAAGAGGGGGATGACCGCGGCAGCTTTCTAATCTTTAGAGAGGTTGAAAAAAAAAGAGAGGTTGAACCGGCTAGTAATAGGGATTACAACAATTGCGGCGGATAATTTTTGATAGAGAGGGTCGAGATTGTCTAGCCAGAACATCTGCTATCTAGATTTGGGTGAAGGAGAAGCGGGGAAGCGGGGGGGGGGGGGGGGGGGGGGGGTGCTTGGGCAAGTTGCTGAGGGGGATGCAGAGCTGTTGGCCAGGGTAGCCAGGTGGAAAGCATGGCCAGCCGTAAAAAAATGCTTGTTGAAATTCTCGATTATCGTAGATTTATCCGTGGTGACAGTGTTTCCTAGCCTCAGTGCAGTGGGCAGCTGGGAGGAGGTGCTCTTATTTTCCATGAACTTTACAGTGTCTCAAAACTTCTTGGAATTTGTGCTACAGGATGCAAATTTCTGTTTGAAAAGGCTAGCCTTTGCTTTCCTAACTGACTGTGTATATTGGTTCCTAACTTCCCTGAAAAGTTGCATATCGCAGGGGCTATTCGATGCTAATGCAGTACGCCACAAGATGTTTTTGTGCTGGTCAAGGGCAGTCAAGTCTGGAGTGAACCAAGGGCTATATCTGTTCTTAGTTCAACCTTTTTTGAATGGGGAATGCTTATTTAAGATGGTGAGGAAAGCACTTTAACAGAATAACCAGGCATCCTCTACTGACGGGATGAGGTCAATATCCTTCCAGGATACCTGGGCCAGGTCGATTAGAAAGGCCTGCTCGCTGAAGTGTTTTAGGGAGCGTTTGACAATGATGAGGGGAGGCCGTTTGACTGCGGACCCATTACGGATGCAGGCAATAAGGCAGTGATTGCTGAGATCCTGGTTGAAGACAGCAAGGTGTATTTAGAGGGCAAGTTGGTCAGGATAATGTCAATGAGGGTGCCCGTGTTTACGGATTTAGGGTTGTACCTGGCAGGTTCCTTGATAATTTGTGTGAGATTGAGGGCATCTATCTTAGATTATAGGGCGGCCGGGGTGTTAAGCATATCCCAGTTTAGGTCACCTAACAGTACGAACTCTAAAGATAAATGGGGGGCAATCAATTCACATATGGTGTCCAGGGCACAGCTGAGGGCTGAGGGGGGTCTATAACAAGCGGCAACAGTGAGAGATTTATTTCTGTAAAAGTGGATTTTTTTTTATTGAAGCTCAAACTGTTTGGGCACAGACCTGGATGGTATGACAGAACTCTGCAGGCTATCTCTGCAGTTGATTGCAACTCCGCCCCCTTTGGCAGTTCTATCTTGACGGAAAATGTTGTAGTTGGGGATGGAAATTTCAGAATTTTTGGTGGCCTTCCTAAGCCAGGATTCAGACACGGCTAGGACATTAGGGTTGGCGGAGTGTGCTAAAGCAGTGCGTAAAACAAACTTAGGGAGGAGGCTTCTGATGTTAACATGCATGAAACCAAGGCTTTTACGGTTACAGAGGTCAACAAATGAGAGCGCCTGGGGAATAGGTGTGGTACTGGGGGCTACAGGGCCTAGGTTAACCTCTACATCACCAGAGGAACGGAGGAGGAGTAGGATAAAGGTACGGCTAAAGGCTATAAGAACTGGTTGTCTAGTGCGCTGGGAACAGAGAATAAAAGGAGCACATTTCTGGGTGTGGTAGAATAGATTCAGGGCATGATGTACAGACAAGGGTATGGTTGGATGTGTGTACAGTGGAGGTAAACCTAGGCGTTGAGTGACGATGAGAGCGATTGCATCTCTGGAGGCAAGTTAAGCCAGGTGAGGTCTCCGCATGTGTGGGAGGGGGGGCTCACAGTGATATCTAAGGCATGTTGAGCGGGACTGGGGGCTCACAGTGAAATAAAACAATAAGTACTAACCGAGACAGCAGTAGACAAGGCATGTTGACATTAGAGAGAGGCATAAAGCAATCACGGGTGTTGATCGGGAGAGCTAAGACAACAACAGGTAAATGGCGATGAATGGACAGAGAGGGTCAGTTAGGTACGCACAGGACCTGATTTTGAGGCAGGGACAGACAGATAAACAAAAAGGGGTACCGCGTTAGTGAATAGTCCAGCAGGCATCAGCTGTGTAGCCGAGTGATCATAGGGTACAATGAGCAGCAATATGTGAGTCAGGGAGTCGTTCGGTAGTCGCTACTACGCTAGGCGAGAGAGAGACAACAGCGTTCAGAAAGCTAGCGGGCCGGGGCTAGCGGATGGGTCTTCGGCGACAATGCAGCGGAAAAGCCTGTTGAAACAACATCGGACGATTACGTTGGCAGACCAGTCATGATGGATCGGTGGGGCTCGACAATAAAGGGTCCAGGCCAGTTGGCAAAAGAGGTATTGAAGCCCAAGAAGTTAGCTGGTATATGGGCCTAGCTCATGGCAAACTGGTGCTTGCTTCGGGACAGAGGCGTTAGCTAACAGCAGCCACTCGAGTGCAGATAGCTAGCTGCGATGATCCGGTGTAATGGTCCAGAGCTTGCGTCAGGAATCCGGTGATGTGGTTGAAAGAATTAAGCTGGTTGAAAGAATGCCAAGAGGGTGGCTACTTTGAAGAATCTCAAATATAAATATATTCATTTGTTTAACACTTTATGGTTACTACATGATTCAATATGTGTTATTTCATAGTTTTGATGTCTTCTCTATTATTCTACAATGTAGAAAATAGTAAAAATAAAGAAATACCCTGGAATGAGAAGGTGTGTCCAAACTTTTGACTGGTACTGTACATGCAAAAACATAGATATTAAAACAAACTATTCTAAAAATCGACCTGCAGTAGAGCATGCTGGGAAATATGATAATAATGGGCATGGTTTTGGTTCAATGCTGGTTATTAACACCAACACTGGGGTTATTTTACACCACTGAGTGTTAATTTGACTCTTTACAGTGTTAATTTAATTATTGCATCGACACTAGAAATGTTACAAATCAACACTGGCCAATTTCCTGTGTGCTATGAAAGGGACACATCTGCATGCTTTCTATACATTTCAAGAACCTTTTAGAATTCGGAATAACTGTCGATGTAAGGTTATTCTTGGGCAAGAGTTATCCAAGAAACCTTAAGAGCTGAGGAAGAACCATTTAAGAACCTTCATTTTTTCAGTGTATGGGCGCGCAAATGTTCTGCACCATGAACAGCACCACGACCAGCACAAACTGATAGGTAGTAAGCCTATTATTTTCAGACACAACCTTTTTGCCAAGATGCCCATTGTTCCTATTCCGCTGAAATGTTGAAATGTTAAATAAATAGAAGATGATTGTAATACTGATCTCAGGACTCTTCGATATCCTGCTATAGGCGGTTACCACAAGTTAATTGGGACCCAGATACTGTAAAATATATGTTTGATTTCACAGTAGGCATACCTTTTGGAGGTTCCTGCTGCAACAGAGAGAAAAGTTCAGAAATTACACAATATTGTATTATAAACAATTGCTAAGATTAAAAAGCTTTATTGTATGATGACGTCACCCTTATTAACGCTGCATATTTAACATTTAATTAATGTCAATGATCTAATTGAATTGTACAGTTGGTAATATCAGCTGATAAGAACCAAAGGCATAAATGAGAGTATACACATACAGTACCTGGATGTTATTCTGCTCATAGGTCTCCATGTCATCTGCATTCCCCACCTTGAATAAACACACTTCAACACTCACCACTAGAACTCAAAGCACACGATTCAAAATCGAATGAAACATCAAATTTGATTTTTATTTCTATTAGCTAATTATGGAAAATTGTCTCGTAATCAAACTTCAACAAAAAAACTATTAGAAAACGATAACAGCAGCAACCTTTATGACAACCTTGCTTGTAAGCTCGGATGATTTCTCGCTGTCTGTGGGAAGTTTGTTTACATCTTGAATTGATTCTTGAATGTTAGGGTCTTTGTTAACGTCTGTAGGAAGTGTGTTTGGCTCTCCTCCTGTGGCTGAGTAGTTGCCCATTGCATCTGACAAGAGATTCTCTTGAAGCCTACTTAAAGGTGCTAAGATTTCCACCTGCAAATATCCCAAATGTCAATAACAAATCAATAGAAGAAAATGAATAAAAACTAGGAAAGAGAGGTCAATTGCACATTTGTAGCATCATTACCTCCTTATTGTTCATGACTGACTATTTTTCACAGACCCTGCAGAGCGACACAGACAAGATCACCTGTTACTGAAATACAGACAAGATGGTAGCTGTATCCCAATATGGCGACCAAATCACAATGGGCGAGTGGGTGTGTCAAAAGGAAAGTAGTGAGCGTGTCGAAAGGAGTGGGTGTGTCGAAAGGAATGGGTATGTCGAATGGAAAGTAGTGGGTGTGTGGAAAGGAGTGGGTGTGTCGAAAGCGCTCTGCTATAGGTTAGACGGTTTTGATTGAACTGTGAGGTTTTTTTCTTCCATTTCTTATTACGCAACTACCTTACATTGAGATATAGTTTGGACTTCTGTTTTCAAGACAGATGATGAGTCTGAGTCATATTTAAAAGTTACTTATTAAAAGTATTGACGATGGGGTGTACTGTTGCTTCATGTGTTATATGTGTGTGATTACTGTGACGTTCACCCTAATATTGACTACTAGGTAGCTACTTCCCATGCCGTTGCCGGACAGTAGTGCTCAGTCAAGCGGGAGCGAAGGGTACTGTGTCCCGGTGTTGTTGCCGTTCATGGCCTCCCCATTGAGTAGTAGACCGTATGTACAGTTAAAGTCGGAAATTTACATACACCTTAGCCAAATTCATTTAAACTCAGTTTTTCACAATTCCTGACATTTAATCCTAGTAAAAATTGTCAGTTAGGATCACCACTTTATTTAACTTCTCAGGGAGCAGCTCCCGAGGTGACGGTTTTGGAGAGCCTGGCGTGCCCAAAGTAAAATGCCTCCCATTCAGGCCCAGAAAATAGGATATGCATATATTTAGTACCATTGGATAGGAAACACTCTGAATTTTCCAAAACTGTTAACCATTTGTCTGTGAGTGAAACAGAACGGATATGGCAGGCAAAACCCCGAGGAATTTCTGTCCTGAAAAAAAGTGATTTTGACACATTGCTCATTTGGGAACCCCTCCCTCATGAAAATGACCATATAAGGGCATATGAATGCAGTACACGTCGCTTCCTTATGATGTCAATAGCCTCGAGACAGTGTATTTCCTCCATTATGGATGCTTTAGACCAGAGAAAAAGACCAAACAAGTGGGTCCCCTCTTGATGACAACAGTACCCAGGGCGCGCGCTAGCGACCCACCGCTCCCTGTGAAGTTAAAGAATGTGAAAAGTCAGAATAATAGTAGAGAGAATTATTTATTTCAGCTTTTCTTTCTTTCATCACATTCCTAGTGGGTCAGAAGTTTACATACACTCAATTAGTATTTGGTAGCATTGCCTTTAAATTGTTTAACTTGGATCAAACGTTTCAGGTAGCCTTCCACAAGCTTCTCACAATAAGTTGGGTGAATTTTGGCCCATTCCTCCTGACAGAGCTGGTGTAACTGAGTCAGGTTTGTAGGCCTCCTTGCTCGCACACACCTATTCAGTTCTGCCCACACATTTTCTAAAGGATTGAGGTCAGGGCTTTGTGATGGCCACTCCAATACCTTAACTTTGTTGTCCTTAAGCCATTTTGCCACAACTTTGGAAGTATGCTTGGGGTCATTGTCCATTTGGAAGACCCATTTGCGACCAAGCTTTAACTTCCTGACTGATGTCTTGAGATGTTGCTTCAATATATCCACATAATTTTCGCTCCTCATGATGCCATCTATTTTCTGATGTGCACCAGTCCCTCCTGCAGCAAAGCACCCCCACAACATAATGCTGCCACCCCCGTGCTTCACGGTTGGGATGGTGTTCTTCGGCTTGCAAGCCTCCCCCTTTTTCCTCCAAACATAACAATGATCATTATGGCCAAACAGTTATATTTTTGTTTCATCAGACCAGAGGACATTTCTCCAAAAAGTACGATCTCTGTCCCCATGTGCAGTTGCAAACCGTAGTCTGGCTTTTTTATGGCGGTTTTGGAGCAGTGGCTTCTTCCTTGCTGAGCGGCCTTTCAGGTTATGTCGATATAGGACTTGTTTTACTGTGGATATAGATACTTTTGTACCTGTTTCCTCCAGAATCTTCACAAGGTCCTTTGCTGTTGTTCTGGGATTGATTTGCACTTTTCGCACCAAAGTACGATAATCTCTAGGAGACAGAACACGTCTCCTTCCTGAGCGGTATGACGGCTGCGTGGTCCCATGGTGTTTATACTTGCGTACTATTGTTTGTACAGATGAACGTGGTACCTTCAGCCGTTAACAAGATATTTGTGGAGTGGTTGAAAAACAAGTTTTAATGAGTGTATGTAAACTTCCGACTTCAACTGTATGTATGTATGTATGTATGTATGTATGTATGTATGTATGTATGTATGTATGTATGTATGTATGTATGTATCAAGGGGACATGTACTGAACAAAAATATAAAGCGTAAAGTGTCGGTCCCATGTTTCATGAGCTGAAATAAAAGATCCCAGAAATGTTCCATATGCAGAAAAAGCTAATTTCTCTCCAATTTTACATCCCTGTTAGTGAGCATTTCTCCTTTTCCAAGATATTCCATCTACCTGACAGGTATGGCATATCAAGAAGCTAATTAAACAGCAGATCATTACACAGGTGCACCTTGTGCTTGGCACAATAAAAGGCCACTCTAAAATGTGCAGTTTTGTCACACAACACAATGCCACAAAATGTCTCAAGTTTTGAGGGAGCATGCAATTGCTATGCTCACTGCAGGAAGGTCCACCAGAGCTGTTGCCAGATAATTTAATGTTAATTTATTTATCATAAGCTGCCTCCAACGTCGTTTTAGAGAATTTGGCAGTATGTCCAACTGACCTCACAACCGCAGTCCACGTGTAACCATGATAGCCCAGGACCTCCACATCCGGTTTCTACACCTGCGGGATCATCTGATCAGCCACCCAGACAGCTGATGAAACAGGAGTATTTCTGTCTGTAATAAAGCCCCTTTGTGGGAAAAAAACTCATTCTGATTGGCTGGGCCTGGCTCCCCCCTGTGGGTGAGCTCCCCAAGAGGGTGGGCCTATACCCTCCCACGCCCACCTATGGCTGGGCCCTTGCCCAGTCATGTGAAATCCATAGATTAGGGACAAATAAATTCATTTCAATTGACTGATTTCCTTGTATGAACTGTAACTAAGTAAAATCCTTAAATTGTTGCATGAAGCGTTTATATTTTTGTTCAGTATAGATGGTTATCAAAATGTGTTATTTCTTGTGTATGCCAGGCTGCTATTCTACTTTAAATAAAATCCCGTGAGAGAAAAAATGGCCACGTTAGCTACCGTGGTCGACACTACCATGATACCCAGTATGAAGCACCGTAAAATCGGCAGGCACGTTGATACAACACTACTGCAGTGGTTGCCGGTTTACTTGTCGTGCAGCCCAATCAGCCACGCAAAACAGTTTTGAGTAGCAACAAATCTGCCCAACTAGCTGACTCGATTTCCGTACACCCACTCCTTTCGACACACCCACTCGCCCATACTCTGATTGCCATATTGGGCTGCAGCTACCCATACATGGACATACAGTGCATAGCCTAATTACATTGTGGCTGGGGGAAGAAAAATATGCCCAATTTAATAATATACATTTGTTTACCTGCACAATACTGTCACGATGTCAATCAACAGAGAAAATAAACAAACTAGTCACAACATCAGGTTTGGAAATACCACATCAAAAGTAGTATTATCTTAACAGCTTATGTAAACACGTTTGTACTGCTTCTACATTCACTCTTGAAACATCCTCCTGATTTAATCAGAAAGTGAAAGTGTAAGTATGCACAGCCCGTTGGTCGGGGATAACGTTCAACGCATATTCAGCCAACACTCTTTTGTTCTGACCAAAAAAAATCTATTCGTTTTTATTGGTTACTTTCACAACAGTTCATTCTTGTCACAACAAAACACAATTTTCTGATAAAGTAAAGGTCAAATTGCATTACACAATGCAAATATTGATTGGTTTAACCATAATAATCTGCATGAATTTGTAAATTCATTGACTGACTGTATTTCACTGACCCTGCAAAGCAACACAGACAGGATCATCTGCTACTGAAATACATAGCTAATTACATCGATTGTGGCTGAGGCACGAAAAAGATGTGCAATTTAAGAATATCAATTAGTTTCGCTACTTACCGCACAATACTGTCACGATGTCAAGTAAGACAGAAAATAAACAAAGTAGTCACAAACATCAGGTTTGGATGAGAGGGTCGTCAAATACCAGATCAAAAGTCGTATTATCGTAACAGGTTATGTAAACACGTCTGTACTGCTTCTACGTTCACTCTTGAAACATCCTCCTGATTTCTAGTAATCAGAAAGTTAAAGTGTTGTGTGCACAGCCCATTGGTCGAGGATAACTTTCCCTAAATAATCAGCAAACACTCTCGCTCTGACAAAAATAAATGTATCTATTTCCTTTTATTGGTTACTTTCACAACAGTTCATTCTTGTCACAACAAAACACAATTTTCTGATAAAGTAAAGGTCAAATTGCATTACACAATGCAAATATTGATTGGTTTAACCATAATAATCTGCATGAATTTGTGAGTTCATTGACTGACTGTATTTCACTGACCCTGCAAAGCAACACAGACAGGATCACCTGCTACTGAAATACATAGCTAATTACATCGATTGTGGCTGAGGCACGAAAAAGATGTGCAATTTAAGAATATCAATTAGTTTAGCTACTTACCGCACAATACTGTCACGATGTCAAGTAAGACAGAAAATAAACAAAGTAGTCACAAACATCAGGTTTGGATGAGAGGGTCGTCAAATACCAGATCAAAAGTTGTATTATCTTAACAGGTTATGTAAACACGTCTGTACTGCTTCTACGTTCACTCTTGAAACATCCTCCTGATTTCTAGTAATCAGAAAGTGAAAGTGTTAGTGTGCACAGCCCATTGGTCGAGGATAACTTTCCCTAAATAATCAGCAAACACTCTCGCTCTGACAAAAATAAATGTATCTATTTCCTTTTATTGGTTACTTTCACAACAGTTCATTCTTGTCACAACAATACACCATTTTCTGATAAAGTAAAGGTCAAATTGCATTACACAATGCAAATATTGATTGGTTTAACAAAAATAATCTGCATGAATTTGTGAGTTCATTGACTGACTGTATTTCACTGACCCTGCAAAGCAACATAGACAGGATCACCTGCTACTGAAATACATAGCTAATTACATTGATTGTGGCTGAGGCAAGAAAAATATTTGCAATTTAAGAATATCAATTAGTTTAGCTACTTACCGCACAATACTGTCACGATGTTAACTAAGACAGAAAATAAACAAAGTAGTCACAAACATCAGGTTTGGATGAGAGGGTCGTCAAATACCAGATCAAAAGTCGTATTATCTTAACTTGATCTGTCTGTCTGTACTGCTCTTACTTTCACTCTTGAAACGCACAGTTAGAACAATGAGAGAGATATTTAACCGGATGTATAAATATGCTTGGCGTTGCCACTCACAAATATGGTAGTGAGAGGAAGCCCACTGGCCGGCAGTGGCAGAAGGATGAAACAAGATGGATTTTGGCCGACATTCTGTTATGAACAGTGGACTAAGTTTTGTAGACTTTACCCTTTGCAAACGTTTTTTAGAAGGATTGCAAAAGCAAATTGAGTTATTGCACACGCGTACTTCACAGAATAGGAGTTTTCCCTAATGGAAATACCCAGATACATGCTAGAACGCGCCAATAGGATCTTGTGCTTGGCTCTGCCCACCATGGGTGTGTTTGTAAATTCAATCTGGAGTGCCAGAGTGCGCTCTGAGCTTTCGTAAATTCAGAGCATGGTCAGATTGTCGTTTGTAAATTCAGAGCGTTTACTGCGCACACTGTCACTGGACGATCTGGCCGAGGAGTAGGGTTGATCCGAGCGTTCTGACCTCGCAACGGCAGTCAAGCACCCAAGCTAACTGGCTAAAACGGGTGCTGAGCGTTAGTCGATTCATCAGTTATTCTGCGCTATGGCACACTCAGACAATAGCGCTCTGAAATCGGAGTACATAACCAGAGCGAATTTACGAACGCACCTATGAATAATTTGTTCCCATTGGAAACGACAGGCTGGGGTCTAGCTTGGTTTAGTTAAAAAAAATATTTGGTGCAAGTGTCAGTAGCATCCTTGGCGCCCCCTGACAACGGTGAGTCAAGGAAATTTCTGGTTGCGACAACCAATCATATATCCGTTTGTAACCAACAAGTAACCAATATTTGCACTTACCAACCAATCTGAGGCGCCTGTGCAACCAAGACGTAACCAATAATTGACCAATGAGAAAAGAGTTATAGAATTGGCCGGAACTAGAACAGGAGCGCCTCTTCTCTGTCTCTATTTAATTAAACTGTAATATTTTATGTTTTTGAATAATAAAAGTTCTACATTTGCTTTATGAGTAGTGTGTGAACCTAGGGTGGCAACACATACGTAAGTGATTTCAATGGGTCTTTCTCTATTCTGATTATTTTATACTGTTAACTTCAACTTAAACCAGAAATATTTTATACATTTCTGCATTCCCTGCACTCATTTGACATCATTTCCACATTACCACGACGGGCATCACGATATGGGCAAACCATTTAGGCCTTATTTTTAACCAAATGTTGCAATTGAGATGTAGAGCAAAACACTTGGGTAACTGTTGGAGTCATGGAAATATAATGATTATTCTAATTCTATAGTTAGAATATAATAGTGGGCACTTCGAATACAGTGTTTAACATGCCAACAAATAAAAATGCCAGGGAGGAGTTATTGTGACAATGTAGGAACCAAAGTGATGGTCAGTGTTTTCTAGGGGACCCTAGAAAACATTAAATGTTATCTCTTAGCTACTTCATGTAGCTAACATATTCATGCATTGCGTAGTCCTCTTTGATTTAGAAGATACTGTTGCACAAGCAACATGCTGATTTAGGTCGCACCATCCCTGGTATTATCTGGCTGTACAGCTAGCTACATTTGCTCAGACTCAGTACATTTATTAGCTAGCTAAATAGCAGTAGTGGCTAACACAATTTAGGCCCAACATGCTAAGAAAAGACAAACTAGCCGTATGCAGATGTAAGAAACACAAATTTATAGTGTGAAAAAATCTCTATTTCTCTCTTGCTTCTCCTTCATTATGGAAGAAATAAATATGTTCAAAACTGTTCAACTATTTTCTTTCTCTCTCTTTGAGTCAACTACTCATCACATTTTATACACTGCAGTGCTAGCTAGCTGTAGCTAATGCTTTCAGTACTAAATTAATTCTCTGATCCTTTGATTGGGTGGACAATTTGTCAGTTCCTGCTGCAAGAGTTTGGATAGGCTGGAGGACGTCCTCCGGAAGTTGTCTTAATTACTGTGTAAGTCTATGGAAGTGGGTGAGAACCATGAGCCTCCTAATTTTTGTATTGACGTCAATGTACTGTCATGAATGACCAGTCCTGAGATGGAGATCGGCTAGGCAAAGGTCTGAATACCCCCTCCCCTCTCTTTGGGCTGTTGGCCAGTTTTCTGATGGTCGTAAATACCTTCTCTTGCCAAGCCGTATGGAGGAAGAGACCTTAGTAGAACAAAGGATCTTCTCCCGCCAAAACTCATACCTCCCCAAAATTGAAGAATTAAACAACATTTATATTTTTGAGAATGTGGAAATGTTCAGTGGAGACTAAAATAACACTTATGTCGAACACTTATGTTTTTATGTTGTGACTTCATGAAAGACGGTAGAACCACATAACTGTATGTCTACTCTTCTCAATGATGAGGTTTGCATCTGAATGTTGTATAAAATGAATGATTAAGTATCAGAATACTATTGAAAAAATAGAAATGTGACTTTAGTCTTCTAAATGAGAAAATGGTTTTTCATGTAAAGTTTATCCAGTCAGTAACCACGCCCACGTGAGCACAGACATTATGCCAAACGTAATGGAATGCCCTCTTTCCCCCAAGTGTTTTTATTTTTTATTTTTTTTATTTAACCTTTATTTAACCAGGAAGGGCTCATTGAGATTTTAAATCTCTTTTTCAAGATAGGCAGCACCAAGGCATTACAAAATTACAGACAAACAACGTAAAAAACGACAAGGAATCTAGTAAAAACCATAGAATTCACAAGAGTATAACAAAATCATAAAACAGCAATTTAAAAACATTGACAGGTCAGGGAATCAGTCACAAGATCCTTCATCAGTGATTTAAAAATACCAATCGGGACAAGTTCTTCCAGTTTAAAAGTATTTTGTAAGGTGTTCCAAGACGATGGCGCAGAGTACATAAAAGCCCTTTTACCAAATTCAGTTCGAACATTTGGAACAGTTAGCAGGATAGAGTCCAGCGAATGAAGAGAGTACCCACCACATTTCTGAACAATAAAAATGCCCAAATAAAAAGGTAGTAAACCCCAAATGGCTTTGTAAATAAAGGTATACCAGTGACTGAGCCTACGAGTGACTAGAGAAGGCCAGCCAACCCTGGTATACAAAGTGCAATGGTGCGTAAGGGTTTTACAGTTTAAAATACATCTCAAAGCGCCATGGTAAAGGGTGTCAATTGATCTCAAACACTGAGCGGAAGCATTCATAAGCTTCAATTGACACAAGGTATGTTGAACAGTATAAAAAGCAGTTTGCAAGTTCTGGAAAGCTTTTGTAAGAGACGAGGCACAACAGTAAATAACAGTATCATCAGCATAAAAATGAAGTTACGCATTTTGGAAATTTTTGTCTAAATTATTTATATAAATAGTGAATAAGAGAGGACCAAGTACAGAGCCTTTGGGCACACCATTACAGACAGACAATTTAACAGACATGAGCCCATCAAATTGAGTGCACTGAGTTCTATCAGACAGATAGTTAGCAAACCATGCAACTGCATGCTCCGAAAGACCTACACTCGACAATCTATGCCTTAGTATAGCATGATCAACTGTATCAAAAGCCTTAGAGAGATCAATAAAAAGTGAGACACAGTGCAGTTTTTTGTCAAGGGCTTCAGTGATATCATTTAAAAGCTTCATAGCTGCTGTAATTGTGCTATGCTTCTTCCTGAAGCCCGATTGGTACATTGATAAAATAGAGTTAGTA
>QNTS01004447.1:23514-37230 GCA_003317085.1 Hucho hucho
CAGTATGAGAGGAGAGACAACATGATACAGTCCAGACTCCCAGTGGTTCCTCAGGACAGACTAGAGTCAGTATGAGAGGAGACAACATGATACAGTCCAGACTCCCAGTGGTTCCTCAGGACAGACTAGAGTCAGTATGAGAGGGGAGCTAACATGATACAGCCAACCTAACTAAGAAATACATTTGACGATATAATTATCCCCCTACCCTCCTTCTAGGCAAGTCTATTGTCCAGCTACCTTCTAATAGCCATAATGGCGCTGTACAACGTGACCGTGTGTGTTTGATAGAGTATTTTCTAGTAAGCAACAATTTGTTTACCTTCATTAGACAACTTTGTTCCAATATTTCTGTAATTCAGTGATATTTATTCCCATAGTAATTCATTACGGATCCATAAATAAATAAAAATCTACATTTTGAAATAGTATTTTTTATCATCATTATATTAATGAAAGCATAAAGATGCCATTATTAGTTACATTGTTTTAGTTTGAATGTGCAGACTGGCACTAAGAACAGCAGAAACGTTTCCCTAGTCAGCGCCATTATTAGTCCAATGCCCCTTAAAGTGTTGCTCTGTGCTACTGAGTGTGACGGGGTCCATCCCCCCTCCCTTTCCCATGGGATAGGTTCTGTGCGCGGCTCTGCGGCCCATCCCGTGCCCCCTGCCTTGAACCTCGCACGCTTTCAGTGGATACAGCTGGAGAACTGCAAAGGAATCCCATTGTGTGCCACTCAGGAGCCATGACCAATATATATTGTCCTGCTAATAACAAGGTTAATAATAGATCTGTGAGAATATCCAATGAGCTTTTATATAATTTTAAATTAATAAATCGCTTTGCTTAAAAAAAAATATTTTGGAGATTATTTTGTTTTCAAATAATGTAAAATGATTGAGAAAAAGGCCATTCTTGAACATGGGGTGAGACATTGTTACTAATTTTTTAATAAAGCCAGTTTGTTATTTAGAATTATTTATTTCTGTTTTTAGAGGGAGAGAAACCAAAAACCTACAGTCATCTCATGGGTTTCCCAGTTGAGCCCACCACAGGTATTGAACCAGCATCTGTAGCAACACAGCTCGCACTGCTATGCAGTGTCTTAGACCGTTGTGCCACTCAGGCGCTGTACAACGTGACCGGTCGGGAGTGGGATACACTACTACAGTAAGAGCAAAATAATCCTAACAAACTAAAAGAATAAAAAATCTTAGTGTAACAACAGTTTTAGTAAGTAATACTGAAGTTGTGCACAATTATCAGTTTCTGTGTAGGTTTATGTTACCCATTCATTGTCAGTTAGAGACACAGTAGGACCCAAATGCATAATCAGTGCTCTAACTCCCCCTTGCGCTAGTCTGGAGCAATGAAGTGGTGACGCAGGGTACCGTACTAAACCACAAATCACGCAGAATAATCACAAAACTTTTAGTGGAGCAACCACTGTACTGCCAAACTCTCTGAAACGGCAGCTTATGGTAGAGAAATTAATATTACATGATCTTGCAACAGCTCTGGTTGACATTCCTGCAGTCAGCCGTGCCAATTGCACGCTCCCTCAAAACTTGAGACATCTGTGGCATTGTGTGACAAAACTGCACATTTTAGAGCGTGGCCTTTTATTGTCCCAAGCACAAGGTGCACCTGTGTAATGATCAAGCTGTTTAATCAGCGTCTTGATATGCCACACCGGTCAGGTGGATGGATTATCTTGGCAAAGGAGAAATGCTCACTAACAGGGATGTAAACAAATTTGTGCACAACATTTGAAAGAAATTGGTTAAATAATTTTTGTTCGTATGGATAATTTCTGGGATGTTTCATGAGCTGAAATGCAATGCCATCTGGGGTACGGCAAATATAATTCAAA
This sequence comes from Hucho hucho, assembly GCA_003317085.1. NCBI lineage: Eukaryota > Metazoa > Chordata > Actinopteri > Salmoniformes > Salmonidae > Hucho > Hucho hucho. The sequence goes on from QNTS01004447.1 coordinate 25,391, forward strand.
CAGTCCATTTATATTTTCAAACGGGACTATAAATTTGGGTGAGGTTTTTCCTTGCCTGAGTAGCCTCATTTCGATGCCAAAAATAAAATGAAACCATCTAGTGTTCAGAGAAATAACAACACAATGTCAAATACAGGTAGCCTAGTCAAATAACTAACATCCAATTACATTAACTGTTACTCTCTTGCGGGGATTCCACTAACGGTCCGTATGTAGCCAAACGTAGCTGCTGCTCATCAAGTTTGATCAAAAATGGATAAATGGTTTTAAAAAAGTAAGGCCCGCGTCCATAGAGACACATACCAGCTCAAGTGGTAGTACTGCTACTACTAGCACCTGTCGACGAAACAAGTTGTTCTGCTTCCACGAGCACATCCAATGCTAGCATCAGTAATTCTACATTTGTTGTTAGCCCAGCTAGCATGGACACTGACAGTTGTGGATCTGATGCAGCCGAAGACCTACTTCCCCCTGACCCGGGAAAGCACCGAACAACAGACGGGGACGTTGGACCATCAAAGAGGCGCAAATATGATGAGAACTACATTGATTTGGGGTTTACTTATAAGGGGAGTAGTGCCTTTCCTCAGCCACAGTGTGTTAGAAGTGCAAAAGTACTATCTCACAACTCTTTGAAACCTTCAGTCTTGCGCAGACATTTAGAAACAAAAATGCCAATTTGAAAAATAAGCCACAGGAGTTTGAGCGAGAATTAAGACTTGAGTAGTAAGACATGTATAAAAGCAACAGATACCATTAATAAGAAGGGGCTAGAAGTGTCTTATACGGTGAGCTACCGAGTGGCTAGGACAGGCAAATCCCATACTATTGTGGAGGACTTAATTCTTCCTGCTGCCGCGGATATGGCTGGGACAATGCTGGGGGAAAAGTCCAAAAAACTATACAGACAATGCCTTCATCAAACAATACTGTTTCACGACGCATCAGTGACATGGCAGGAGATGTTTTGAAACAATTACTTCTTCGCATACAAACCAGTGAATTCTATGCGTTACAGCTGGATGAGTCAACAGACGTGGCGGTCCTGGCACAGCTCCTGGTATATGTCTATTACGTTTATGGGGGGTCAATTAAGGAAGACATTCTCTTCTGCAAACCACTGGAAACCAGGACAACAGGAGAGGATATTTTTAAAGTACTGGACAGGTTTGTGACAACAAATGGACTTTGGTGGTCAAGATGTGTTGGTATCTGTACTGATGGCGCAAAAGCCATGACAGGGAGACATAGTGGAGTGGTAACACGCATGCAAGCAGTTGCTCCCAACGCCACTTGGGTACACTTCAGCATCCACCGAGAGGCTCTTGCTGCCAAGGGAATGCCTGACAGCTTGAAAGACATTTTGGACACTACAGTGAAAATGGTTAACTTTGTTAAAGCAAGGCCCCTGAACTCTTGTGTATTTTCTGCACCATGCAATGATATGGGCAGCAACCATGTAACGCTTTTACAACATACAGAAGTGCGCTGGTTATCAAGGGGCGAAGTATTGACATGTTGTTTTTTTTAATTGAGAGACGAGCTTAAAGTTCTCTTTACAGACCATCATTTTCACTTGTATGATGGCGAATTTCTCACGTGACTGGCGTACGTGGGTGATGTTTTTTCTCATCTGAATGATCTGAATCAGGATTACAGGGACTCTCCGCTACTATATTCAATGTGCGGGACAACATTGAGGCTATGACTAATAAGTTGAAGCTCTTCTCTGTCTGCATTAACAAGGACAACACACAGGTCTTTCCATCACTGTATGATTTTTTGTGTGCAAATGAACTCAAGCTTACGGACAATGTGGGGTGGCAGGTAGCCTAGTGGTTAGAGCGTTGGGCCAGTAACCCGAAAGGTTGCAAGATCGAATCCCCAAGATGAGAAGGTAAAAATCTGTCGTTCTGCCCCTGAACAAGGCAGTTAACCCACTGTTCCAAGGCCGTCATTGTAAATAAGAATTTGTTCTTAACTGACTTGCCTAGTTAAATAAAAGGTAAACAAATAAAAAATTAAAATGTCAAATGTGATATAGGTACTTTCCCAAAACGGATGACACAAACAACTGGATTCCTTATCTCTTTCATGCCCTGCCTCCAGTCCACTTACCGATATCTGAACAAGAGAGCCTCATCAAAATTGCAACAAGCAGTTCTGTGAAAATTGAATTTAATCAGAAGCCACTGCCAGATTTCTGGATAGGGCTGCGCTCAGAGTATCCTGCCTTGGCAGGCTGTTAAGACACTGATGCCCTTTGCAACCACGTACCTATGTGAGAGTGGATTCTCGGCCCTCACTAGCATGAAAACGAAATACAGGCACAGACTGTGTGGAAAATGATTTAAGACTGAGACTCTCCAATACAACCCAAAATTGCGTTATTCACAAATAAGGTTTTATTATGTAAGACGGTTAGATAAAAGAGCAAAATGATTGATTATTATTATAATCTGCACAGGTCACGAGGGGGAACAAAACACGTGACGAAACAAGTATCCCGTTTCGACACACACACACCCCTAGGCCTACACACAACAGCAGCTTTCCATCAGAGTAGGCTACAGCCTAAATAAAAACATGTATCGTCAATCTATGGCAAGCATGATGTTGGAAGACCAACATCTAATGACAGAAATCGATTGAATCATTTCAATGCAAATACAACAGCAAGAAACATATCTATGTGAAGCGAAATATACCTTGACAACACGTGCCCCGACAATAACTAAATAAAGGGGGATGGAAACTTGCCTAGTTAAATTTAAAAAAAAAAAAATATATATATATATATATATTTTTTAAAATTTATATATTAAAAACTAAGCTACCAATTATGCCAAATGATGTTTGTTGTAACTGTTGCAGTATGTGTACAATGGACGCGGCGTTTCTTACCTGCACACAAAGTTCCCAGGAGAAGAGAACAAGTCAGCCAGGACAAAGCCATGGGGGACAGACTTTCTCCTTCTTTTCCCGTCGCGAACATTTACACCGGAGATCGTCCCGACATATCAGTCCCACGCCACAGTACTCAATAACCACTGGCTCGTCCCATCCATCTATCCACACCGTGTCGGTGGGTAGCGGCGGCACAACACCTTAACGGGACGGGTTAGAGACACACTCAGCTGTTTTAGTAACCCGTGTGCACTAGTCAATGCACCATTTGCGGAGTTGGGTCCTGATTCCGTTGGAGATGTAGTCTAGCTACTAGATCATCCGGGTTTGTGGCTCTACTAGACTAACCGGGTGCACCGGGTGCACCGGGAGACCGGGGTTTACGTGGATCTGTGGACAAAATGGCTCCTGATGCGGGTCGTCACTACTTACCACAGCCACAAAGTCATAACGATGGTTTAAACCCCGCCCGTTTCTACCATGTATCTTCTTAACATATTGATTTTAAACCTAACCTTAATCACACGACTAACCTTAAGCCTAACCCTAACCCTAACCTTAAATAAAGACGATAAAGCCTGGTTGACTTTGTGGCTGTGGTAACTAGTGGTTGCGAGCTGGGAACCCCGGATGTGTAAACACAAAGAGGGGAGATTCAGGGAGACAGGCAGCTCCGGGAGCGGGGTGACCTTACCGGGGACACTGTGATGGATCATCATTAGAAATAGAAAATCATACCCCAACAACCACTAACAGGCATCCATGTGATTTTTTTTTTTTTGATTTTTTTTTTTAAATGTATTTTTATGCAGAATTAATTTGAAATATTCAGTCATTCGTTTTCTCTCACAAACTTTAGAAATAAATAGAATAGAATACACGTATATCCCTTTTCAGGGGAATTGCTTTGCCACAAAGGAAAGTGTACATGGCAATTCCTGAATATTTGCATTAAAGTGTTATTGCCATTGACATAGATTATTAGGCTACATCACTATTATTCTGAATTCACTATAGCTCAGCTGGGCTGTTGGGTCCTTGAAACCGTCACTATAGCTCAGCTGGGCTGTTTGGGTCCTTGAAACCATCACTATAGCTCAGCTGGGCTGTTGGGTCTTTGAAACCGTCACTATAGCTCAGCTGGGCTGTTGGGTCCTTGAAGCCGTCACTATAGCTCAGCTGGGCTGTTGGGTCCTTGAAACCGTCACTATAGCTCAGCTGGGCCCTTTAAACCGTCACTATAGCTCAGCTGGGCTGTTTGGGTCCTTGAAGCCATCACTATAGCTCAGCTGGGCTGTTTGGGTCCTTGAAACCGTCACTATAGCTCAGCTGGGCTGCTGGGTCCTTGAAACCATCACTATAGCTCAGCTGGGCTGTTTGGGTCCTTGAAACCATCACTATAGCTCAGCTGGGCTGCTGGGTCCTTGAAACCATCACTATAGCTCAGCTGAGCTGTTTGGGTCCTTGAAACTGAGCAGCACGTGCCCCCTCAATTTCATATATCTGAAGAATAAAACATATTTTTTGCCTAGTTTCCTATAGTGGCAAAAAAAATACAATTTTGTTGTTGCTTGATTTTCTTTTACATAGAGTTAAATCACAGATATTGACTTTGGCCGTCGGTGGCGCCTCAACATGATTAGCTTCATGATTCCTCTAGTTAAAGGTGCTAATAACATGTCTGAAACCAGGGTTGTACTGGCTTCTTGTAAACCAATAGACGAGTGTAACCTGAGACAAAGCATTTCCTCCTTACTCTATGTTGACCCTGTCTTACACACGCACGCACGCACACACACACACACACACACACACACACACACACACACACACACACACACACACACACACACACACACACACACACACACACACACACACACACACACACACACACACACACACACACACACACACACACACACACACACACGTACGTACACACTCCCACCGTGTTGACCCTGGTGCGTATCTCATTATAGCTTGGTTAGTGAGACTGTGTTAAAGACAGATGTTCTCTCATATATCGTCACGGCAACCGAAGAGATGGGAGAAAAAAAAACGTATGCAAGCTGTCTGGTAGAGCTGGTCAAAGGTTACAGAAAACAAATATAATCACAAGACAAGACAATACCTTTTTTCATAACAAGAGATAACGAGAGTGGAGAGAGACCGTCTGGTCAGAATCAATCAGAACTGCTTTTCATTAAAAAAAAAACAAGCCTGAGCTACTGCCCCACATGATGCCGTTATGACATTTGTCAACCTAGAAAGCTTTACGCTTGATCACATATCGGAAAAGATGAGTTATTGTGTGTGTGTGTGTGTGTGTGTGTGTGTGTGTTAATTTGTCTCTCGGGCTCCAGGAGAAAAAAAAAACATTATGAATGTTACAATGACTTCAGTGACATTTCAGAATAACTAGATAAGATATTAAACTGACTATTAACCGTTTGAGTGTTGCTTGTGTTTTTAATTCTCATTCTGTCCATGAAGTTTCACATGATGGGTGGAACTTCAATAGCTGTATTGCCAACATGCTGAACAAACCACGTTTTGTGTGTGTTTGGTGGAATATAAAACTTGGACACAGAAAATGGAAGGTATGACTGTTTATTACCCCCCCAAAAAAATAACTAGTACATGAAAATGCTTCCTTGTTAATATTCACCGTAAAAATATGGGCCATGCATTGGTTCAACCCCAGTGAATAGGGTAACATTTATACATTTTTATAGGCCATCTGTAGATGTGGAACATTTAAACAGTAACATTTAAACTAACCCTAACACTAGCTCTAACCTTAACCCTTATCTACGTAGGGTTAAGGGGGGTTAAGAAGTTCATTCAGAAGAAAACATAGACAAATATATATTTGATGAAAAAATGAATTTGGCCTTAATTGCTATTAGCCCATACAAACACTTTGAATAACAGATTCACTACATGGAACAACAGATAGTCCTTACTGCTATTAGCCCATAGAAACACATTGAATAACATATTCACTACATGGAACAACAGAGTGTGTAGCTGGTGCGTGAGAGTCAGGCGCACTTTACTGAGGCACAGTAAACCAACGAACGCAATAGCGTCACAAAACAAATGCACACAGAAAACAATTGCGGCAGCCCCAAGTACAACGATACGAAATACGGCGCAAACCAGCCGGAACCGTACCACCGAATAAACAATTACACACACAGACATGGGGGAACAAGAGGGTTAAAATAAACGACAAGTAATAAGGGAATGACAACCAGGTGTGTAGGGAAACAAGACAAAACAAATGGAAAATTAAAAGTGGATCGGTGATGGCTAGAAGACCAGTGACGTCGACCGCCGAACGCCGCCCGAACAAGGAGAGGCACCGCCTTCGGCGGAAGTCGTGACATTTACTGCCATTAGCCAATAGAAACACATTGAATAACAGATTCACTACATGGAACAACAGATAGTTTCCCAAAACATTCCTAAGGAAGTTTGTTCTGAAGTGTCTGTCCGATATCTGAGCAATATCAGAAAGATCAGGGAGCATTATCAATATTTTACATGTATTTAAAGGCTTGTTTTTGGCACTGTCTCCATATATACAGTGCATTCGGAAAGTATTCAAACCCCTTGAAACATTTTGTTTTTCTAAAATTGCTTAAATAGGTTTTTTTCTCATCAATCTACACACAATACATGATAATGACAAAGAAAAACAGGTTTGTAGAAATGTTTCAAAATATATTAAAAAAAAAACGGAAATATGACATTTACATAAGTAATCAGACCCTTTACTCAGTACTTTGCTGAAGCTCTGTCAGGTTGGATGGGGAGCAACGCTGCACAGCTATTTTCAGGTCTCTCCAGAGATGTTCGATCAGGTTCAAGTCCAGGCTCTGGCTGGGCCACTCAAGGACATTCAGAGACTTGTCCCGAAACCACTCCTGCATTGTCTTGGCTGTGTGCTTAGGGTTGTTGTCCTGTTGGAAAGTGAACCTTCGCCCCAGTCTGAGGTCCTGAGCACTCTGGAGCAGGTTTTCATCAAGGATCTCTCTGTACTTCGCTCCGTTCATCTTTCCCTCGTTACTGACTAGTCTCCCAGTCCTTGTCGCTGAAAAACATCCCCACAGCATGATGCTGCCACCACCATGCTTCACCGTAGTGATGGTGCCAGGTTTCCTCCAGATGTGACGCTTTGCATTCAGGCAAAAGAGTTCAATCTTGGTTTCATCAGACCAGAGAATCTTGTTTCTCATGGTCTGAGAGTCTTTAGATGCCTTTTGGCAAACACCAAACGGCCTTCATGTGCCTTTTACTGAGGAGTGGCTACCGTCTGGGCACTCTACCATAAAGTCCTGATTGGTGAAGTGCTGCAGAGATGGTTTTCCTTCTGAAAGATTCTCTCATCTCCACAAATGAACTCTAGAGCTCTGTCAGAGTGACCATCGGGTTCTTGGTCAGCTCCCTGACCAAGGCCCTTCTCCCCCGATTGCTCAGTTTGGCCGGGCGGCCAGCTCTAGGAAGAGTCTTGGTGTTTTCAAACTTCTTCCATTTAAGAATGATGGAGGCCACTGTGTTCTTGGGGACCTTCAATGCTGCAGAAATGTTTTGGTACCCTTCTCCAGATCTGTTCATCGACACAATCCTTTCTCGGCGCTCTATGGACAATTCCTTCGACCTTATGGCTTGGTTTTTGCCATGACATGTACTGTCAACTGTGGGACCTGTGAGACAGGTGTGTGCCTTTCCAAATCATGTCCAATCAATTGAATTTACCACAGGTGGACTCCAATCAAGTTGTAGAAACATCTCAAGGATGATCACTGGAAACAGGATGCACCTGAGCTCAATTTCGAGTTTCATAGCAAAGGGTCTAAATACTTATGTATATAAGGTATTTCTATATATATATATATATATTTTTAATACATTTGCAAAAATGTCTAAAAACCTGTTTTCGCTTTGTCATTGTGGGGTATTGTGTATAGATTAATGAGAATTTTTATTTATTTAATTGACTTTAGAATAAGGCTGTAATGTAACAAAATATGGAAGAAGTCAAGGGGTCTGAATACTTCCGAAGGCACTGTACTTCCATTAATTTTTTAAAACTGGTACAAGGGGACCTTCAGATGAGTCTTGTGAGGCCTGTAGAAAACAGAGAGTATCATCTTTCCATAAGAGGTGTCAAAATAGTTTTATAGGCCAAACCGTTCGGACGCTACAGACGATTTTGTGAGAAGAAAATTATTTTCGTGATTTCTCATGGTCTGACAATGACCGCTCTATCTCTGTCACCTTTCACTGGAGATGCATGAGTGCGACATCTGCGGATGCAAATAAAACTAGATCTCATGCTTAAATTGACAGATTGTTATGGGGATTTGTTTATTATGCTCATTAGATTTCCATGGGGAAGCAGACATCAACTCTAGGGGGCTGTAACCTTAGCAAGCAGTTGCTTATCAACAGATATTTGGTTGATTGTATGACCCTTTTAATACTATCTAAAGATGGAAAATCCAGACTATCCAAATAAAGTGTGACGTTTGTTCTCTTGTTCTCTCTCTCTCTCTCTCTCTCTCTCTCTCTCTCTCTCTCTCTCTCTCTCTCTCTCTCTCTCTCTCACAGGTGTGTTACTGATGATGCCCAGTAGGGGGCCAGAGTCTACTCCATCTTTATAGAGATCTTCCCTGGTACGATCCTCAGATGGTGAACTTTAGAGACATGACCTATGGCTGGAAAGACTTGCTCAGTAAAGGTGTGTGTGAATGTGTGCAGGTGTGTGTTATTATCAGGGTCAGAGAATGACAGCTGTCCTCTGTCCCTGTCCAGCAGCACTCTGATCCTCTGGGGTTTTGGTCTCATTGTGATGGGAATACCTGGCCCTGATGGGGGGCTTGCTCCATATTTACCTCCAATAAAATACACAATCCACCTTTCAGGCTTCATGTTTCCCTTCCTCTGGGAAGACTCTTGTATGACACCCACGGACCAGACTGTACTGTCCCCAACTTCAACGTCCCAGCTGTGTGTCCCTGAGTTAAAGCCCTCAGAGCCCAGGACCCATGCATTGTAATCAAACCTCTCTGGGTTGTCAGGAAGCTGCTGACTCGCACAGAATCTCAGACTGGTCAGATCGTCAGACAGGATGAAATATCGGTAAGCAGTGTTTGGGTCCAGAATCACAGGAGCTGAACAGACAGAACTAGAGATTAGAACTGGTCGTGATATCAGGACTGACACCAGGACAGAGGGAACTTGTAAGTAGTCGATACACTTTATTGATAAAAATGTGTTTAATGTTTTTTTTAACACTATTACATATAGTTAATATATGGATAAGAAAGTGTTTTACTATAATATATTTTTGTCAGAATATCATAGTACATGTTGTATTCCTGTTTGTCTGAATGCATTAGTGTTTCACTGTTTGGGGTAAAAAAAATATCATAAATAAAGGAAATTGTTCATTGTAGGTAAGTAAAATGATACTTACTGTATTTCACAATCCCCTGCATCTTCTCCCAGACTCTGAACTGCAGGTTGCCCAGGTGTTTGGCCACATCTATCAGCGCTCCTGAGACCAGCTGTGGATCCGGCAGTGTGAACTGGGCTCTGAAAGAACATTCAGGAGTCAATGCTGCTGTGGGGTTTTGGTTCAGAACCACAGAGTCAAGAGAGACAGGAGGCAGATCACTTACCTTTTCACTGTGGCCTTGTAGTTCTGCAAAGGGGGACAAAATAGGAAATTAATAATGAATATAAAAACTGAAATCAAATCAGTCACAATAATCTTACTTACTGTTCAGATATTAGCCCTTACCAGCAGGAATGAGATGTCCTCAGCTCTCAGCTCCTCCTCTATGGCTCTGATTGTATCTGAAAGTGAGGATATCTGTCTGTCCATCTCTTCAATCTTCTCCTTCATCATCTGACTCTTCTGCTCCTCTTCCTCCCTCAGTGTCGCTATTCTGGCCTCCTCTTCCTCTCGTAGAAACTGGTGAAGCTTCTGAAACTCTTCCTTAATCTGCCTCTCTGTGTGCTGGGCCTGGCTCTGGAGACAGTGAGAGGACTAGATGATGATAGCCTACATCACTGTAGTTTATCCTTGTATTTTCATATTATATTGTAATATTACACAAGCCTGAACTCTTAGAGAAAAAATGCACTTGTAATATGTTTTTTATTTTTATTATTTGTTTTACCGGACAAAACATCCACAACATCACCCTGCCCATTCAATCTTAATCCTGTATTGACGCTTTGCTTGTTTTATAGTTCGTTTGAGGGCATAGCGGGATTTCTTATAAGCGTCCGGATTAGTCTCCCACTTCTTGAAAGCGGCAGCTCTAGCCTTTAGCTCGATGCAGATGTTGCCTGTAATCCATGACTTCTGGTTGGGATATGTACGTACGGTCACTGTGGGGACGACGTAATCGATGCACTTATTGATGAAGCCGATGACTGAGGTGGTGTACTCCTCAATGCCATTGGATGAATCCCGGAACATATTCCAGTCTGTGCTAACAAAACAGTTCTGTAGTGTAGCATCCGCGTCATCTGACCACTTCCGTAATTGAGCGAGTCACTGGTACTCCCTGCTTTAGTTTTTGCTTGTAAGCAGGAATCAGGAGGATAGAATTATGGTCAGATTTGCCAAATGGAGGGTGGAGGAGAGCTTTGTATGCATCTCTGTGTGTGGAGTAAGGGTGGTCTAGGATTTTTTCCCCCTGGTTGCACATTTGACATGCTGGTAAAAATGTGGTAAAACTGATTTAAGTTTGCCTGCATTAAAGTCCCCGGCCACTAGGAGCACCGCTTCTGGGTGAGCATTTTCTTCTTTGCTAATGGCCTTATAGAGTTTGTTGAGTGCGGTCTTAGTGCCAGCTTCGTTCTGTGGTGGTAAATAGACGGCTACGAATAATACAGATGAGAACTCTCTTGGTAGATAGTGTGGTCTACAGCTTATCATGAGGTACTCTACCTCAGGCGAGCAATACCTCAAGACTTCTTTAACATTAGACATCGCGCACCAGCTGTTATTGACAAAAAGACACATCTTATCTTACCAGAGGTAGTGTGTCTGTTCTGGCGGTGCATGGAAAATCCCGCTAGCTCTATATTGTCTGTATCGTCGTTCAGCCACGTCTCTGTGAAACATAAAATGTTACAGTTTTTGATGTCCCGTTGGTAGGATAATCTTAATTGTAGGTCATCAATTTTATTTTCCAATGATTGCACGTTAGCAAGAAGAATGGAAGGCAATGGGAGTTTACTTGCTCGCCTCTGGATTCTCAGAATGGTGTCCGATCTGTGGCCTCTTTTCAGGTGTCTTTTCTTCACGCAAAAGGCGTGGATCTGGGCCTGTTCCAGTGAAAGCATTATATCCTTCTCGTCGGACTGCATGTAAATTGTTGTTCTACATCATAATAATTATATGTCTGATAGCATTTTGTCTTCATTTGGCAGATTAACTCATGCTAATTGGTGCAGATTAACTCATGTTTATTACTGCAGATTAACTCATGCATGTCGCTGCAGATTAACTCATGTTTATTGCTGCAGATTAACTCATGTTTGTCGCTGCAGATTAACTCATGCATATCGCTGCAGATTAACTAATGTTTATCGCTGCAGATTAACTCATGTTTATTGCTGCAGATTAACTCATGATTGTCGCTGCAGATGAACTCATGTTTATCGCTGCAGATTAACTCATGTTTGTCGCTGCAGATGAACTCATGTTTGTTGCTGCAGATGAACTCATGTTTGTCGCTGCAGATTAACTCATGTTTATTGCTGCAGATTAACTCATGTTTGTTGCTGCAGATGAACTCATGTTTGTCGCTGCAGATGAACTCATGTTTGTTGCTGCAGATTAACTCATGTTTGTCGCTGCAGATTAACTCATGTTTATTGCTGCAGATTAACTCATGTTT
>QNTS01004448.1:7370-20328 GCA_003317085.1 Hucho hucho
CTCCCTGACTCTTTCTCCCTCCCTGACTCTTTCTCCCTCCCTGACTCTCTCTACCCCCCCTTTTTCTCCCTAATTCATTATAATTTAGACTTTAATAGTAATAAGTGTTAGCTCAGAGGTACTATTGTGAAAGTGGGGAGTTTGACCTAACTCACCTTTTCTCTGAATCTGAACACACAGGTTCAGGGAAAAGGTGAGTGTTTGTTTTGTTCTACTCTCGGAACTCAGTGCTTTAGGACAAGGAGGACCGAGGGGTTTACTCAGGGTTTGTATCGGTGACAAGTTCAAATTTGTTCATAAACAGAAGTCGTAGTTCAGTCTGTCTCTCTTAAAAAAAAAACAACAGTTGGAAGAAGTAGGAAGAATCCCGACTGCACACATTTTTTGCAGTCTACTGTATTCGGATTGGCATGGTAACACATGGAAACCATGACATAGGTATCTGACCATTTACGTAAGAGTTTAGTTCTGGGTTAATCAAGATTCTGTTTGGAGTAAATGTTCCCTTTCAGTCAGTCAACATCGGTACCACATACTATAGGGAGACGCACTCCTGCGACTTCGGTTGAAGGATCTACAATCACCCCAGACAAGGCCCAATGAAATCCAAGCCTCGCTGGAAGCCCCGCCTTCCAGAGGTGATAAGCGTGAGGCTCGGATTCATTCCTTCAATTATTCCGTTGTTCACCTCATTGTGAACAGAAACGATTCACACTACTAAAACAAAAAAAGATGTCTAACTCGACCGTAACGAAGAAGGCTAACAACCCGAGTTCGGTTTTTGCCCCAATGAATTAAAAAGATACTGACATTTGTTGTCTTGTATGTCTCGGCTCGGTTCTCAGGCTGCCCTCGCTCCAATTAGTTTGTGTGCGAGACTAGGGGACGGCTGGCACTGTTCTCGTACAGGTTCTCTTTACAATTGTGTAGCATTCTTTAGGGGGCTTGGTGTTTCCGATAGTATAGCATCCTCTCCCGGGTGCCAGTACGTCGGCTCAGTTTGAGTTGCGTGACGCGTAGATGGTTTGGGTTGTTGATCGGGTCGAATGTCTCCTGGGCGCTCTGTCGCCAGTTACAGGAAGCTACTCGAAGAGAGAGGGCGACCAGGTTCTGTGGCTATCCCCCCCACCGACTGTGTCTGCACCATTAGCCTCTCTTCCCAGAACGGTCCGGGTCCCACCTCAGTGATCCTGTCCCACTTAGGCTTACGAGACTAGGCTATCCAACCGTGGAATTATTTGGGTAGCTCAATTGTTTTGTGTACATAGCTAGCGTTTAAGTCCCTTCGTTATTCTAAATGGACCATGCTGCCGTCAAAGAGGCTAGCTAGCCTAGCTTTGACTAGAAGCCTCATTATGGCTAACATCGGCTAACTTCCGGCAAATAAAACTTACTAGCTTTCTTTTTTCGCGTTATGACAATCACATTCCTATTTCCATTTCCTGGAGTTGGAGGGAGTGGGGATTGCAGGCACCTCCGATGAGGAAGCAGCCTCCAAGCTCTTGGCTCGGGTAACGTTTGGTTACGGACAAACGGGGCGCTACGTCAGCCATTGCCATCCATAAGGGGCTGGGCTTCATCCAGGCTATGCCGTCTCACAGAAGGAAGCTTGTCCATGTTTAAAGTGCCCTCTGTTACCACGTGTTCCATGGTGTTCAAGGGGGTATATCAATCTCCCCAGGGGTGAGAGTAATAAGTTGAGTTATTCGCTCTTTGTCCACAAGGGGGCACTCCTCCCCCATAGGTGGCTCATTACTGGGATCTAGTTGTGTTCAGTTGTCCGACTGACTAGGTATCCCCTTTCTCGATGACAGTGGTTCTCAAAGTTTTTATAGTCCCGTACCCCTTCAAACATCTCCAGCTGCGTACCCCCTCTAGCACCAGGGTCAGCTCACTCTCAAATGTTGTTTTTTGCCATCATTGTAAGCCTGCCACACACACACTATACGATACATTTATTAAACATAAGAATGAGTGAGTTTCTGTCACAACCCGGCTCGTGGGAAGTGACAAAGAGCTATTATAGGACCAGGGCACAAATAATAATATAATAATAATCAATCATTTCGCTCTTTATTTAACCATCTTAAATATTAAACCTTATTTGCTCACTGAAAATTGTGAATAACTTACCACAGGTTAATGAGAAGGGTGTGCTTGAAAGGATGCACATAACTCTGCAATGTTGGGTTGTATTGGAGAGTCTCAGTTTTAAATCATTTTCCACACACAGTCTGTGCCTGTATTTAGTTTTCATGCTAGTGAGGGCCGAGAATCCACTCTCACGTAGGTATCTCACATAGGTACGTGGTTGCAAAGGGCATCAGTGTCTTAACAGTGCGATTTGCCAAGGGTAGGATACTCTGAGCGCAGCCCAATCCAGAAATCTGGCAGTGGCTTCTGATTAAATTAAATTTTCACAGAACCACTTGTTGCAATTTCGATGAGGCTCTCTTGTTCAGATATTGGTAAGTGGACTGGAGGCAGGGCATGAAAGGGATAACAAATCCAGTTGTTTGTGTCATCCATTTCGGGAAAGTACCTGCGTAATTGTGCACCCAACTCACTCAGGTGCTTCGCTATATCACATTTGACATTGTCCGTAAGCTTGAGTTCATTTGCACACAAAAATATCGATGTTTTGTTCCCTGAGCCACTTAGTTATCACTTTTTCCTTATGGCAAGGTGCTCCATCATGCTGGAAAAGGCATTGTTCGTCACCAAACTGTTCCTGGATGGTTGGGAGAAGTTGCTCTCGGAGGATGTGTTGGTACCATTCTTTATTCATGGCTGTGTTCTTAGGCAAAATTGTGAGTGAGCCCACTCCCTTGCCTGAGAAGCAACCTCACACATGAATGGTCTCAGGATGCTTTACTGTTGGCATGACACAGGACTGATGGTAGCGCTCACCTTGTCTTCTCCGGACAAGATTTTTTCCGGATGCCCCAAACAGTCGGAAAGGGGATTCATCAGAGAAAATGACTTTACCCCACTCACACCTGCCTGCTGCCATTCCTGAGCAAGCTCTGTACTGGTGGTGCCCCGATCCCGCAGCTGAATCAAATTTAGGAGACGGTCCTGGCGCTTGCTGGACTTTCTTGGTCGCCCTGAAGCCTTCTTCACAAAAATTGAACAGCTCTCCTTGAAGTTCTTGATGATCCGATAAATGGTTGATTTAGGTGCAATCTTACTGTCAACAATATCCTTGCCTGTGAAGCCCTTTTTGTGCAAAGCAATGATAATGACACGTGTTTCCTTGCAGGCTACCATGTTTGACAGAGGAAGAACAATGATTCCAAGCAACACCCTCCTTTTGAAGCTTCTAGTCTGTTATTCGAACTCAATCAGCATGACAGAGTGATCTCCAGCCTTGTCCTCGTCAACACTCGCACCTGTGTTAACGAGAGAATCACTGACATGATGTCAGCTGGTCCTTTTGTGGCAGGGAAATGTTTTGGGGGGATTCAGTTCATTTGCATGGCAAAAAGGGACTTTGCAATTAATTGCAATTCATCCGATCACTCTTCATGACATTCTGGAGTATATGCAAATTGCCATCATTCAAACTGAGGCAGCAGACTTTGTGAAAATTTATATTTGTGTCATTCTCAAAACTTTTGGCCACGACTGTATATTTATATATTTTTTAAATGCGAATCACATTTCTATTTGGCTTACCCCCGACGGCATTGCGCGTACCCCGAGTTTGAGAATACCTGCCCTATGAGATTATTAGTGACACAGATTATCGGCAGTTGGTTTCATTCCTGGGAATTAGATTTAATTCCGAATTGCCCCAGTCTGTCCCTTTTCCTGCTGGGTTAAAAGGCGCTGTGACACCCTTCATGATAGTGGTTTTTCCCTGTGTCTATTTTTAAAGATCCACTATGCAGAAATCGCTACACCATTTCCTGGTTGCGAAAATTCTAATAGTTTGCCTAATTTTAGTAACAAAACAAGCAAGTGCAGTGTAGAGAATAATTGTATCATCTAAACTGCTGTGAAATATATATTTCCATAACCAAAAAGATTGTATTTTCAGCTATTTGAAGCTGATGTACAAAAGCAAAAGATGCAAAAAACGAAACTAATGCATGCAGTCCAAGATGGTTACTCGGACGCATCTTACCACCTCAACCGAGTGAGGCATGTTGTGACAGAAGGGGTACTCACTGATTGCCAGAGCCCCCGAACCCATAGTGGACCAGGCTTTCGCGCATAAACACAGTTGTGTCAAACCAAAGTTCCACAATGTTCGGCAGGGCCGATGTAGATCTTTACGCATCACGAAGAAAAATGCGCCGTGTCTTCTATTTTTCTCAATGTTATTGCTACCATTCAGTCTGCAAGGGTGCCGTCCACGAGAGGGCTGTATGTGTATAAGTGGAAAGCGTTTGAGGTCTGGTACCAAGCTAAAGGACTTGCTCCTTTTCAGTGCTCTGTGAGGGACAGCCTTGTGTTCCTATAGGAGGTTTTTGAGCAGTGGCAGTCATTCTCCACGTTAAACGTGTACATGGCCACTATCTCAGCGTGTGGGAATTGACGGAGCATCACCGGGGACCCACCCCCTGGTTGTGTGGTTCCTGAAAGGTGTACGTTGTTTCAGACTGGTCTCTAAACCTATTGCGCCCACATAGGACTTGGCGCTGGTTTTGGAGGCACTGTGTGCTCTGAAGATGCTTCCTACAAAACCTCCCTGCTCATGGCTTTGGCCTCGGATAAAAGTGGTGGGGACCTCCACGCGTTATCCGTACACCCTTCCTGTACTCACTTCTCCCTGGGCAACTCTAAGGTGATGTTGCTTCCTAATGCGGTCTTCGCCACCGTAAATCATGGCTATGTCATACAGTTCCTTCGTTTTTGCTTCTGCCCTGTGTCTGGTGCGAGCTTTACGCACATAGACTGAATGGTTATGTGACCAGCTTTTTTGTCTGTTCTGCTAATCCAGATCACAGCAGGGCGCTCTCTAAGCAGCGTCTCTCCCACTGGATTGTGGAGGCTATCTCCCTAACCCTGACCCTAACCCTAACCCTGACCCTAACCCTAACCCCAACCCCAACGCAGCAAGGGACAAGTGTTACCTAGCGGTGAATGCGCCCACCGTGTATTTCAAGAATGGTCCACCACCCAAAGGACACCCAGCGAACTTGACACAATTGTGGGAAGCATTGGAGTCAACATGGGCCAGCATCCCTGTGGAACGCTTTCGACACCTTGTAGAGTCCATACCCTGACGAATTGAGGCTGTTCTGAGGACAAAAAGTGGGGGCGGTGCAACTCAATATTCAGAAGGTGTTCTTTAATGTTTGGTATACTCAGTGTATTTCCCCATAGTTGTACCAATAGTTGACTGAACTGAAAGGGCGTTATGACTGTAACTACTGTTCCCTGAAAGAGGGAAACGAGGTACAACACTTGTTTGGCCCCGCGCCGCCTGTTCCTGGGCTCGGTTCCCACCAGCACGCCATTCCTGCCAGCACGCCAATAATATTGTGAATGTATCGACTGTGAAGTGTGAATTTTTCTATTATGAAATGACGATCCTTTTTATGAAAGGGTTTTCTGATGATGATGTCTGTCGTACACTATTGTTATGAATACAATGCAATGAAGGATTTTGAATCATTCTTTTTTTACATGACCAGTTATGTGGTTATTGTCATTTTGATAGTGGTACAGTATGGTCCCCGGTCCTACCTATCAGCAGTTCTTGGCTTGGTGGTTATGAGGTGAGGCTGACGTGAGTCTGTTATACCCTTAACCTGAGTCTTATGTTATGGGGGAGAATCTAAATAGCATTTTCTTGATTCCTTGCATCCTCTCTCCTTGCCTCTATCTCAAAACCCATTGGATGAGAAGGTCATTAGGGGAGTGGGCTTCTCATCCAATGAGTATGGAGGAGGTGAGAGGATGAGAGGAATCAAGGAAATGCAATTGAGATTCTCACATGATATAGACAGGTTTGCCTGCTCCAATGCATTTTCTTTGCATTGAAAAGTAAAATTGTGAAAGTTTGTAAATATCTCCCATTCCTACATTTCGTTTTTTTGAAAAAGCTGGTTGCTCAGCAACTCGCTGCCTTCCAGAAGACAAACAATGTACATGAGAAAAGCTCCAGTCTGGTTTTAGACCCCATCATAGTACTGAGACTTGTGAAGGTGGTAAATTACCTTTTAATGGCGTCAGAGCAACGCTCTGTGTCTGTCCTGGTCACGTTGTGCGCTACTGGGGTTGAAGTCAAGTGCAGGAGAGCGGAGAATTAGGTAGAGGCGCACACTTTATTGGCAGGAGCAAAACAAAATGAGTACACAAAAATTATAATTTACAGGTGAACATCTAAATATTTCTCCCAGCATTGATCAAAGTTCACAACGCTTATATTCTTGATATGACTGTAGCGAACAAGTGGAATTATGAGCAGTGGTTTGTTCATTATGTTCACCACTCTCTCAAACAGGCCGAGGGGTTGAGACGTGAAACGAACTACCCCAGCTTGGAGTCGGTTTCTGGCTCAAGTAGGCAACTAGAGAACCTGCTAACCGCGTGATTGTGAGATGCCGAACCTCACTACAAATTAAACCCAGGTTACGGGCCCTGGTTCTAGACCTCGGTACTGCTTTCGACACTATTGATCACAACATTCTTTTGGAGAGATTGGAAACCCTTTCGACACCATCGATCACAACATTCTTTTGGAGAGATTGGAAACCCTTTCGACACCATCGATCACAACATTATTTTGGAGAGATTGGAAACCCTACGCGGACCTGTTCTTGCCTGATTTTAGATCGTATCTGTTTGGACAGATATCAGTTTGCCTCTGTGTATGGTTTGTCCTCCGACAAATCAATGGTAAGTTTCGGTGTTCCTCAAGATTCCGTTCTAGGACCACTATTGTTTTCACTATATATGCTACCTCTTGGTGATGTCATTCCGAAATACAATGTCAATTATCACTGCTATTCAGACAACACACATTTCAATGAAACATGGTGAAGCCCCAATATTGCCTTCCCTGGAGGCCTGTGTTTAATCACATAAGGAAGTGGATGGCGGCATTTTTTAAAACTTTTAAACACAGACAAAACAGAGATGTTAGTTCTAGGTTCCAAGAAACAAAGAGATCTGCTGTCGGATCTGACAATGAATCTGGTCTTAAATTAAACTGAAGGACCTCGGCGTTACTCTGGACCCTGAACATATAAAAAAAAGAGCAGTTTTTTACCATCTTCATTACATTGCAAAAATCTTAAACTTTTTGTACAAAAATTGCGCAGAAAAGCAAATCAATGCATTTGACACTTCAAGATTAGACTACTGCAATGATCTATTATCTGGCTACCCGGATAAAGCACTATATAAACTTCAGCTAGTGCAAAATACGAATCTTGCCAGGAACCACATCAAATCAAACTTTATTTGTCACATGTGCCGAATACAACGTGTGTAGACTTACTTACAAGCCCTTAACCAACAGTGCAGTTCAAGAAAGAGTTAAGAAAACATTTACCAAATAAACAAAAGTAAAAAATTATGAAAAGTAACAAAATAATATAACAATAACAAGGCTATATACAGGGGGTACCAGTACCGAATCAATGTGCGGGGGCTCAGGTTCATTGAGGTAATTTGTAGATGTAGGTAGGGGTGAAGTGACTATGCATAGACAATAAACAGCGAGTAGCAGCAGTGTAAAAAAACAAATGGGAGGTGTCAATGTAAATAGTCCAGTGGCCATTTGATTAATTGTTCAGCAGTCTTATGGCTTGGGGGTAGAAGCTGTTAAGGAGCCTTTTGGACCTAGACTTGGCGCTCCAGTACCGCTTGCCATGCGGTAGCAGAGAGAGACACTGCCTAGTATATTGGTCCTGGATGGCAGGAAGCTTGTCCCCAGTGATGTACTGGGCTGTACGCACTACCCTCTTACGGTCAGATGCCGAGCAGTTGTCCTACCAGGCGGTGATGCAACCAGTCAGGATGATCTCGATGGTGCAGCTGTAGAACCTTTTGAGGATCTGGGGACCCATGCTAAATCTTTTCAGTCTCTTGAGGGGGATTAGGCTTTGCCATGCCCTATTCACGACTGTCTCGGTGTGTTTGGACCATGATAGATTGTTGGTGATGTGGACACCAAGAAACTTGAAACTCACGGCCCGCTTAACTACAGCCCCGTCGATGTTAATGGGGTCCTGTTCGGCCCGCCTTTTCCTGTAGTCCACGTTTAGCTCCTTAGTCTTGCTCACATTGAGGGAGAGGTTGTTGTCCTGGCACCACACTGCCAGGTCTCTGACCTCCTCCCTATAGGCTGTCTCACCATTGTCGGTGATCAGGCCTACCACTGTTGTGTCGTCAGCAAACTTAATGACGGTGTTGGAGTTGTGTTTGGCCACACAGTCGTGGGTGAACAGGGAGTACAGGGGGGGACTAATCACACACCCCTGATGGGCCCCGGTGTTGAGGATCAGCATAGCAGACGTCTTGTTGCCTATCCTTACCACCTGGGGGCGGCCCGTCAGGAAGTCCAGGATCCAGTTGCAGAGGGAGGTGTTTAGTCCCAGGATCCTTAGCTTAATGATGAGCTTTGAGGGTACTATGGTGTTGAACGCTGAGCTGTAGTCAATGAATAGCATTCTCACATAGGTGGTCCTTTTGTCCAGGTGGGAAAGGGCAGTGTGGAGTGCGATTGAGATTGCATCATCTGTGGATCTGTTGGGGCTGTATGCGAATTGGAGAGATGATGTTATCTGAGCAGAGATGATGTTGTCTAAGAAGAGATGATGTTGTCTGAGCAGAGATGCTGTTGTCTGAGCAGAGATAATGTTGTCTGGCTGACTGACTGCTACTGCCTCAGCAGAGATTATGTTGTCTCAGCAGAGATGATGTTGTCTGAGCAGAGATGCTGTTGTCTGAGCAGAGATAATGTTGTCTGGCTGACTGACTGCTACTGCCTGAGCAGAGATTATGTTGTCTCAGCAGAGATGATGTTGTCTGAGCAGAGATGCTGTTGTCTGGCTGACTGACTGCTACTGCCTGAGCAGAGATTATGTTGTCTCAGCAGAGATGATGTTGTCTGAGCAGAGATGATGTTGTCTGAGCAGAGATGATGTTGTCTGAGCAGAGATGATGTTGTCTGAGCAGAGATGATGTTGTCTGAGCAGAGATGATGACTTTAAGGAATGAAAAATTATAAAGTCATCAAATAAAAACGATGTTTTATGCACAACTGAAACATTGTATTATTTCATAGTAATTTCATATTTTTTTGTGAATGTCTACCCAATGTTTTGGCAATTGAATGTTCACTATTTTTGGCTTTGTGGAATTTCCAAAGATTTTTTACAAAAATACAGAAACTGAAAAACGTGATAATTGTTTTTATAATCGAACCGAAACCGAACACTAATCACTAAAGCACTAATCGCACTATTTTGTTACAAATCCGGATGTAAAAATGTCTTTAAAAAAATACATTTGATTGATTGATACTTTAGAAGTTGTTTAGAAATGTGTGAATAACTAGGTTAGTAACATTTACAAATGTCGGCGTAATGATGAATAAATTATGAATTAACTATTTACTAATCCATTATACATGCTTTATTACAAGTTATTATACCAATTATTTTATTTATTTGTATTTATTTACACCCCTATGGAACTCCTGTGGCACCCCTGTGGCACATTCTAAGATCCGATGACCGTATCGGTAATGTGTTTTCGGACCTTCCCTTGCTCACATTCTCGCGAGGCAGAAATCTCAGAGATCAATTGGTAAACTCTGATTTACCACCCCAAAATATCCCTGCATAACGTCTATTTGCGCACCCTACTGGATGGAAATTACAAGTCTAATGGCAGTGCTCAATGCAATGGCACTTACAAATGTAGATCCTTCAAACACCCCCAGACAGGGAAACAGATCCCAATCAAAGGTGTTATCACATGCTCCACTAAGGCAGTTAATTTATTTGATGTGGGTAAAACAAAGCGCAAACTAAAAGTAAGAATCTCTGAGCATCGTAGCACCATAAGATGTAAAAACTCGGATGTACCCAGTCGAGGCCAACATTTTGGAAGCAAAACACATAATTTCGTCCCTTCGCTATATCGGCATCGAACACGTCACCCTCTCCATTTATTGCTAAAACGAGAGGCTGCCTGGATCTTTCATTTATAGACCCTCGCTCCCTTCGGTCTCAACATAGACTTTGATCTGAAGCCATTCTTGTGATCTTGGTATCCATTGTAAATGTTTGTAGGCCTATGTAGCCAAATTGAATCTATGATCGTACGCTATCCATTCATGCTTTTTTTTTTTTAAATGTGTTTATCTGTAAATCAACCAATGAAATCAAGCCACACCCGGCCATGATTACAGACACCTGTGTGTGTCCTTTTAAACTATATAAACTAGTGACCTGCAATGTCTGTCATTATACCCTGATGAAGACAGCTTGTTTGTCCAAACTCGGGTTATAAAATTATTGCATCTGAACATCCGAGATTCTCCTTTTAATTTTCAAATGAACTACAATGACCACAATCCATTGCGCATCTACTTGACCAGTCGGTGTTTCTGTTACGCCCGCTACGAAAGACGCTGAAGAACGCTCAATCGTGACGGGATATAGAGAGCAGCTGTTGCTACCTGAAAATATAAAATATATGATCTAAGTGATTGATAGTTTAGTATTCAGCAGTCCTAAAAGTATGCCTTATTTACGTTGAAGAACTACTAAAATAGTGATTTTGTCAGACGGCGTAGGCAGCAGCTCTATAGAGATGAGATGATGACTTGGAATGAAACAATAAAGCCATCAAATAAAACAAATGTAATATTACACAACAACTGAAATATTTAATTAAAATAATGTGAATAAATGATGGTTATTAAGTAATGGACAGTCACTACCATCATGGGACTTTTATTAATTGTTTTATTCTGTGGTGTTTCAAATAATTGAAACTGAAGTTGAAAACGGTGATCATTTTTAAAATAATCGAACCAGCACTAGCAATCACACATACACCTTATATTTAAATCCCAACCTAAACGGAGGGAATTCCACTTCCTGTTTGAATAACGAACACCACTAAAAATCACGCTACATTTAAACACGTCTGAACAAACACACGGTATTTATCCTAAGTTACTTCTACAAAAACCACAACACTACTGTGAAAACACCCTGACATTAATTGCCCTCTAGTCCAGACTTCCTAACCGCCCCGGTAATTGCAGCTTGTCACATGGGACGACGCTGGAGAGACGAAGCAGGTACGGGGAGTAAAACATTTAAAAAAGAACAAGACAGGAACAGCGTCAGCAAACTAATAATACAGACAAAAACAATATAATGCAACAGCGGGGGAACAGAGCTGGGGAACAGAGCTGGGGAACAGAGCTGGGGAACAGAGCTGGGGAACTGACAAATATAGAAGGGGAAATAACAGTTTGTCAATAACGCTGATGCGCGTAACGAGGGAAGGCAGGTGTGCGTAATGGATGGCAGGAGTGCGTGATGCAGGGCAGCCTGGCGCCCTCAAGCTCCGGGGGGGGGGAGCGGGAGCAGACATGACAGTACCCCCCCCCCCCGCCCCCTAGGGGCGCCACCCGGTGTCCCACCTGGGCCGAATCGGCCCGAGACATGGTCGCTGGGCAAGACGGATGGGGCATGGGAGCCCAACGAACCGGCAGGAGCGTGAGAGCCTGGCAAGCCGGCTGAGGCAAGACGCCTGTCGACCCCTCTGCAGCGAGGCAGGTGTGATGCAGGGCAACCTGGCGCCCTCGAGCACCAGGGGGAGCAGGGTTGACACAACTAATATTAAATGTTGATCCTCAAATACACACTCCCCAGTCCACACACACTAACTCTCTGTGGACATGACAGTGGATGGCATGGCAATCATCAGGCTTATTTCACTCATTTTGTTCATGTTCTTGAAGGATAATGTAGTCACCTGCAGTAATGAGAGAGAGAGAGAGAAAGAGATAGATAGAGTGAGAAGAAAGTTCCCACAACTTAATAAAACAGCCTGGGAACTTTTAAATAACAGATTACATGTGATATAGGAACATTCCTACAACATCAGGCAAATATTTTATACATGTTATGAGAACATTTGCCGTAATTAACAAATGTTCTGAGAACTTTCACAGAGCCATTTTTGTGGGTTTGCTGGGAAAACATTACTGGTACATTGTGTTGTTACATTATCTGGAAGAGGGTTGGACTGAAAACCCACAGGACGGTAGATCTCCAGGAAGAGGGTTGGACTGAAAACCCACAGGACGGTAGATCTCCAGGAAGAGGGTTGGACTGAAAACCCACAGGGCGGTAGATGGCCAGGCAGAGGGTTGGACTGAAAACCCACAGGATGGTAGATGGCCAGGTAGAGGGTTGGACTAAAAACCTACAGGACAGTAGATCTCCATGAAGAGGGTTGGACTGAAAACCCACAGGACGGTAGATGTCCAGGAAGAGGGTTGGACTGAAAACCCACAGGACGGTAGATCTCCATGAAGGGAACATACTGTGGGCAATGGTTACCATGGCATCACCTTGATCACCATGGAATTTATAATTTTAAATTATGTTTATGTTTATACTGTAAACCTGTTTCTCAAAATCAGTTTGATACCTGGTCCTCTGTAGCTCAGTTGATAAAGCACGGTGCTTGCCTTGCCAGGAAAATGGGTTTTATTCCGGGGAGCACCCATACATAAAAAATGTATGCAAGCATTACTCTAAAGCAGGGCTCTCCAACCCTGTTCCTGTAGAGCTACCATCCTGTAGGTTTTCACTCCAACCCTGTTCCTGTAGAGCTACCATCCTGTAGGTTTTCACTCCAACCCTGTTCCTGTAGAGCTACCATCCCGTAGGTTTTCACTCCAACCCTGTTCCTGTAGAGCTACCATCCTGTAGGTTTTCACTCCAACCCTGTTCCTGGAGAGCTA
>QNTS01004448.1:33722-51556 GCA_003317085.1 Hucho hucho
AAATAAGAATTTGTTCTTAACTGACTTGCCTAGTTAAATAAAGGTTAAAATCATGTCACCAGAATAAGACCCTTGATATGTATTGGAAAAGAGCATCAAGCTCATCACCTTACACTTTCACCACCCTGTGATGTTCATCATAATTTATTTAATCTGTAGCCTAATAAACTGCATGCTTTGCGAGTCATAGTGGGAGGACCACACAACATATTATAAGTTTACTTCAATATGATGTTTATAAAGATTTGCGCATAAAACCTTTCCACCGTCATTTCTCCCATTATTCATTTGGGAGAACCTCCTTGTCTAGCATATTTTTTGTTTCGTCAACATTTGGAAAGTTTACTGACAATTGTGGTGTTTGAATCAGGCCTGTCATGACATTTTCTTCATCTGACATGTAGCCCTACTTTACTCACAGACAAAAAGGTTGGATGGAAACCTGGTAAACACCTTTTCCCCCTTACACTGGTAGCGTGGCCCCTGCTCAGACGTTGACTGCATCAACCAATGACTGACAGATCGCTATAACATATTACACTGTTAAGCTGATCATTAAAACAGGACATATTCAGGCGTTGTGAGATTTGGCAAGCGTCAGCAACGCCTGGCCAGAGGAACGCGCCCAACATCTCACGCACGTACCCGCGTGTTTTCCTCATCATCCACAGTGAGCCAGCGAAGGCTCGTCCCCAATGCGCCCGCATGAAACGGAGAGATTCACGGGGACATGGTTGTTTGACTCGGTGGAGACAGACAGGACTCACAGAGAGCGGGGGAGGGTGTCGGAATCTGGACATTTTTGACGGAGCTTGTAAAAGCCACCAGGCGACAACCGTACGTTCGGTTCTGGGAAAAGGAGAGTTGTTGCACGGTGGGAGAAAGGAACGGGGGTCGTATTTCGCTCTTGTAAGTGTATTTCTGTTACTCTGTGTGTGCCCGATGTGTATCGCGTTTTTTGTTCTCCTAAGGGTAAATTCATCTGAATCATATGCATCCATATGGATATGGGGCGACGAATGCCTTGCACTCGGGAGAAAGAAACAGGCCTGGTAAGTGCCAACAACATGGCGTAGAAAATGACTATTTTAAACACCATTATTGTACACAATGTTGCACATGTACTCGGGAGTCGCGCCTACAGGGGACTAATCATGTCGATAGG
Organism: Hucho hucho; assembly: GCA_003317085.1. Classification (NCBI taxonomy): domain Eukaryota; kingdom Metazoa; phylum Chordata; class Actinopteri; order Salmoniformes; family Salmonidae; genus Hucho; species Hucho hucho. The sequence goes on from QNTS01004448.1 coordinate 34,888, forward strand.
TTGGTAGAAACGAGACGGGAGTCTGACCCATCAGGAATGGGAACCATTGTTTTACAGCAGGGATAGATCGTTGTGACCACAACCAGGGTGAATTGTGTTGGATAGAATATAGCCTAGATGCTGATAGTAGACTTGTGCGAATGGCAATGTCACACGCGTCTGCTGTTAGTTAGGGACGTCAAGGGTTTATGCTGCTGCACACGGTCACTATGGAAGCTGTAGTCTACTGGCGCCTAGTTCCATTGTTTAGGAACAGTTTAAAAAAAAAAAACTCTCTCCATGGTTAAACTAGTGAAATGTGTCATTGTTGTAAAAATCTGCAGTGTGCGTCATGTCCTGATAACCTAAATCAAAATATAGAATTATTTTGACATTATGCCAGACAAAATTGTTTCACTGTTTAACGGATTTTACCCCCCCCCCCCCCAGATAAGTGAGTCGAGCAAGCGAAAAAACATAAGAAAATAAAACATTAATTGGATAAGGAATAACAGTACTTTATCATTTTTTTCCTGGGCACTTGTGCAGGCTCGATGCATGAGCTTCAGTAGTTCTACTATTCCATGCGAAAACCTACACAATTTTTTTTTTTTTTAAATGCAGATGTTACAATGTTGTTATAACCATGATGAATTAAACCCAATGGGAAGTATAACTTGACAATCCAATCTAGTACTTTAATGTGATGTATTGCGTAATAGAGTAGACTATTTAACATTATTTTCTAATTAAAGAATGATTGACAATAAATAATTGTAATCAAATTAAAAATGTTGGACTCCCGAGTGGCACTGCGGTGTAAGGCACTGCATCTCAGTACTAGAGCTGTCAATACAGACACCGGTTCGATCCCGGGCTCTATCACAACCGGCCGTGATCGGGAGTCCCATAGGATGGCGCACAATTTGGCCCAGCGTCGTCTGGGTTAGGGGAGGATTTGGCCGGGGTAGGCCGTCATTATAAAATAAGAATTTGTTCTCAACTGACTTGCCAAGTTAAATAATGGCAAATAATAATAATAATAATGAGTTCATTACCTGAATTTATCTCTATAGCCTATTAGGCGTTAACAAAGTATTCATACAAATATGTTTAGACCTCCCATAGACTAGGCCTTGTAGAAAGTGTCAATACATTCAGTTGGAAAACTGACTAAGGTATCCTTTCTTCCATTCCCAGTCAAGTTAGGTTAGGCCAAATTGAATGTAGTATTGAAAAAAAATACATAAATCCAGCCATAGAGTATAGCTATCATCATCAAAATATATATTTTTAATTTATAACATGCACAATTAGATGTATCAATCTCTATAGAACAAGCTTGACTAAATTCGAGCCCGGTAACTTTGCTCACCGCATCCTCCTTCGATTGTCTCGTCTGGCTGCCCCCCCAAAAGCCCCCGCTCCCCCCCCGAATGTTTGTTTATAATGAGAGACGTCCCACGTTTAACCTGGATACATAAATAGTAGGAATTTGCGCTGGCTTCAGCCATGACCCCATGAGATAAATGAAACATCTTCACGTCGCTTGCAGGTGGAGCGTGCGTGTTTCACTTGTCCAATCCGAGGCTCGAACATGATCTGAGCGCGTGATCTGAGGCTCTTTGGTCTCTTGCCGCGTCAACATGGGAAAGCCTCAAGGGAGAATGGACAGTGCGTCATAAACAAAGCGCAGCATATATTTCCCCCCCAAAAATAACACATCTGACAAAAAAAAAATAATACTAATTTGCGGGGTGTGAAGAAAAGTAAGGCGAAGCATCCGTTAAACAGTAATTCAACTTTGTCCGGTTGGGGTGGCAGGTAACCTAGTGGTTAGAGCTTCAGGCTAGTAACCTGAAAGGTTGCTGAATCGAATCCCCGAGCTGACAAGGTACAAATCTGTTGTTCCGTAGTTAACCCACTGTTCCCCCGGTAGGCCGTCATTGCCCTCCAACCTTCTGCCATTCAGTTAGTCACCAAGTGAGGGAGAAGCGGGTCTTTTGCACGCCACTGTCTTGTCCTCCCATATTTTCAGCACACGCTCCAGCACAGGCCTGGGGCAAAGGCCTGGGGCAAAGGCCTGGGGCAAAGGCCCGGCCCGGGGGCCGTATGCGGCCCGCTACCTGATTCAATACAGCCTGCGGAATCATGCTCAGACCTCAAAGAATTTGCGATAGTAAAGTTTTGAAAATCTTAATTGTTAATCAAATTAAAATCCCAGTGAACACACGCCTTTGTGTAATGATTTAACTCCCACCGCTTGTGGGACATTTTGTTTTGAAGGCACGTATAAATAACAACTGCACGAGGACAGACCGTGACTGACAGGCTGACACACACAGTTACAAATACTAGCTAGCTATAAATAGCACAAAGATTTCAAAGAAAAGGAAAGTAGACAATGAACGTAGGGTGTTCCAGCAAGAGTGGACATCGAAATATTTCTTTATTGAGGTATCAGGGAAAGCTGTGTGCTTAGTGTGCAAAGGGAGCATCGCTGTCTTGAAAGACTACATCTTGTCCCGACACTTCCAGACGAAGCATGCAGAGAAATATAGGAATATGTCTTCTGAGCAGAGGGCCAGTGCACAAAACTGCATTCAGCAAACAACGAGAGACGAACAGTGACGAACAGTGACGCGGCGCGTCGAGGACACTGCAGAGAATATGGAACAACAGTTGAAAGACAAAGAAAAGGATTTCACCTATTTCTCCTTGGCCCTGGAGGAGAGCAGTGCTGCACGTGACACAGAGCAGTTGTTGATATTCTTACGAGGACTTTGAAATTACAGAGGAGCTTGCTTCAGTGCAGTCAATGAAGAGCATGACCACAGGGAAAGATGTATTGGAGGAGGTTAATAAGTGTGTGGCAAAGCTGTTTTGAAAAAAGTTATCCAGTGTGACCACTGACGGGTGCCCAAACTTGACAGGAAAAAACATTGACCTTTTGAAAAAGATACAAGATCAAGTGGCTGAGCTGAACCCAGATCAGAAAAGAATTTTCCTGCATTGCATTATTCATCAGGAGGTGCTCTGTAAATGTGTTCTGAAAATGAGCCACGTTGTGGATACAGTCACTAAAGTGGTAAACTTCATAAGAGCGAAATCTTTAAACCACAGGCAGTTTGTCTCACTGTTGGAAGAGACAGAGTCGGGTCGTGCAGCTCTCCCCTACCACACAAACGTGAGATGGCTGAGTTTGGGGAAGGTGTGGGACGTGAAGTCGGAGATTGCTGAGTTTTTGCGAATGAAAGGAAAATATGTGGTTTTCCCTCAACTGCAAGATAAAGAATGGTGGTCTGATTTGGCCTTCACCGTGGACATCATGGCCCTCATGAATGAACAGAATTCCAAACTACAAGGGAAGGGCATTTTTCCTCATCAGATGTACAGCCTTGTCAAGCCGTCAAGGGAAAATTACTCCTCCTGACCCGTCAAGTAGAAGCCAACAATCTCACCCACCTTACGACACCACTAGTCTGTTCCCTATCAGATGACCAGCGGGAGAAGTATACATGGCTGCTGCGTGCTTTGAACGGGTGAGTTTTCTCGTCGTTTTGAGGATTTCAAAGTGTTGGACAATGACATTCTGTTGGTTTCCTCTCATTTCACCTTCAATGTGGATAACGCGCCCACTGACCTGCAACTTGAGCTTATCGATCTTCAGGCTGATGCAGTGATTGGAGAACTATTCAAAACAATGTCACTGACGAGGTTCTATGCATCTCTCGATGAACAAAACTTTCCAAAGATTTGGATTCATGCTCAGAAGATGTTTGTACTGTTAGGGTCAACCTATGTATGTATGTGAACAGACATTTTCAGTGATGAAAAATAACAAGTCAAGGCATAGATCATCTCTTATGGACTCTCACCTCTCAGCAATCCTGCGCATAGCGACGTCAGAAACTATACCGGACTTCACTGCTCTAGTCAATGCCCATCAGAGACTTCACTCCTCACTCTGATTGAGTAGTTTAAATGTAAGGTTGAGCTCTCTCTCTCTCTTGTGTTTTTGTGCATAACCCGTTAACAAGAGTTCTGTTCGTGGTGCTGAATGCACAGTGTACTTTTCCCTCCGTGTAGTTCATTGCATATTTTAATAATGAAAATACCTACCAAAAGGAGAACATGGATGTGGTTTATTTCTGTGCATGTTAAAAAAGTAAAATAAGTAGCATATCTGGATGTGATTTACAGTAGATATATCTGTCAACACAGTCATACACATGATGTATAATCCTGTAATATGATTCTGGCCCGCGATGGCAAACAATATATTCTAATGTGGCCCTCTATTGAAAATAATTGCCCAGGCTTGCTCTAGCAGGTCCATCCAAAAGGTATTTTGTTGGCTCGTAAAAAAAATTGCTTAGCAACTCAGGCTTTTGTTTTTGGAAAAACCATACCGTTCCTGGGTGTACCTGAGGAAAAATTTGCAATGAGCAAGTAGTAATTTTCATATTTCTGCATATGATTTATACAAGACTGCCTGCTGTCTACCTGTACTGAAATAGGATTTTGCACATTGACAGTAACAAGCAATACTGGCACAAGAGATACATTTAGTAACTTCCACCAAGCCTACAAAGACTTGAAAAGAATGACAATGTGATTAGCTTCTCCCTAGCCCTAGACAATGCTTCTCCAGTCACCATAGCCCTTTATAGAATCCATGAATTGTCCATTGCAAAACCATCCCATTTTAACAGCATCAGTGGTTGCCTGTCCTGTCGTTTTCATTGTGCTCCATAATCAATCAATCAAATGTATTTATAAAGCCATTCTTACATCAACAGATGTCACAAAGTGCTGTACAGAAACCCAGCGTAAAACCCCAAACAGCAAGCAATGCAGATGTAGAAGCACGTTGGCTAGGAAAAAACATCTTAGTAAGGCCTAGGAACCTAGGAAGAAACCTAGAGAGGAACCAGGCTCTGAGGGGTGGCCAGTCTTTTTCTGGCTGTGCCCGGGTGGAGATTATAAGAGTACATGACCATTAAGGCCAGATTGTTCTTCAAGATGTTGAATCGTTCATAGATGACCAACAGGGATTCCAAGTTGAATTGGAGACGTTGCGTTCTGTATTCCAACATAACAGGGAGACCTCCAAGCTTCCTGTAGATAAGGAAAGTAAGATTCAAATTGGTATTGACTGCAGCTTGGGAAGAACATTGTCAATAATGGAGAATGGACGCTAAGTGGTTGCTTGTTAAGTAATTGATTGATGGGAAAGAATCCAATAGGTAATGTGTGTGTGTGTGTGCGCACATGCTCAGCAGGAAGAGGGTGAGCTTGAAGCAAAGTTTGTGTTTTTTTTCTGTCTTTGGAAAAGCATTCCTACATTTCCAATGTGTGCAGAGATGACATACCAGTATGTCTGAAGAGAGGTCTTGCTGAAGGTTTCTGTCAAACACTACAGAGGAGAGAGACTTGTATGCAGGTGAATCTTGTTGTAATCACTTCTTTCTCCTCTGCAGTTACATGCTGACCAGACCCACATGTTGATTTTTTGTCTACCCACACCAGACGCGATCAGGACACGCAGGTTGAAATATCAAAACAAACTCTGAATCAACTATATTAATTTGGGGACAGGTCAAAAAAATGTATGGCAATTTAGCTAGCTAGCTTGCTGTTGCTAGCTAATTTGTCCTGGGATATAAACATTGGGTTGCTAATCCAGCAATGAATTTACAGATAAAAGGGTAAACGGAGTTTGTTTCTAGTAATCTCTCCTCCATCAGGCTTCTTTTTCTTCTTCTTTGGACTTTATATGGCGGTTGGCAACCAACTTTAAGGTGCATTACAACCAACAACTGGACTGTAGTGTGGACCTCAGTTAATCTTTCAATCACCCATGTGGGTATATGCTCCTAAACACCAATGAGGAGATAGGAGAGGCGGGACTTGCAGCACGTCAAGCTTCACAAATAGAACAAAGTTATATTTTAGCGCCTGGCTACACACACGCTCATTGAAATGCGCGAGCAGTGTGGGTGCAACGATTGAATAACATGTATGTGCACATTTATTTTGCAACGCTCACGCATCGCAAGTGGTGTTGTCAGCATGTTAGGCTTGGCTGTTCTCCATCTTCTAACCAGTCTCTGTTGATCTGCAGTTAGGCTTGGCTGTTCTCCATCTTCTAACCAGTCTCTGTTGATCTGCAGTTAGGCTTGGCTGTTCTCCATATTCTAACCAGTCTCTGTTGATCTGCAGTTAGGCTAGGCTGTTCTTCATCTTCTAACCAGTCTCTGTTGATCTGCAGTTAGGCTAGGCTGTTCTTCATCTTCTAACCAGTCTCTGTTGATCTGCAGTTAGGCTAGGCTGTTCTTCGTCTTCTAACCAGTCTCTGTTGATCTGCAGTTAGGCTTGGCTGTTCTCCGTCTTCTAACCAGTCTCTGTTGATCTGCAGTTAGGCTTGGGCTGTTCTCCGTCTTCTAACCAGCCTCTGTTGATCTGCAGTTAGGCTTGGCTGTTCTCCGTCTTCTAACCAGCCTCTGTTGATCTGCATGTTAGGCTTGGCTGTTCTCCGTCTTCTAACCAGTCTCTGTTGATCTGCAGTTAGGCTTGGCTGCAGATCAACCAGCGCTGGACGCTGGACACTGGACACTGGACACATATGTTTGAGCAGCAATGAACACAGAAAATACAAGTAATCCTTTTCTTGTAGGTCACTTAATGCCAGTGTATGGACAGGGGCGGCCTGATACTATCAGCAATAATTTTCTGAAACCCCTGAGGCCCCTGATGAACAGTGACTAGCTGTTGTCTTACTTGGTAAATGGCATAGATTGCAATCTGAATTAGGCAAAACACATTGGGCAGATAAACATTTGCTTATGCCCCATGTTATTACATGTTTTGATGTACAATTTCTCACCTCTGGGTCTTTATTGCGTGCAATGCACAACCACCTCATGGTTCCCGGTGGACCTTAGCCAGGGAATAAGTTCTTGGTTCTCTTTGTTCTTGGGCAGTGCCAGCAGCTTCTTCTTCACACCTGTGTTGAAGGCAAGCGACGAAAAAGAATGTGGAATGTTATGAATGGTGAGGTTTTTATTGAACTACCTATGTAATCATTTGGTACAATTTGCATATGTTATTAGTTTACATACACCTTAGCCAAATACATTTAAACTCAGTTTTTCACAATTCCTGACATTTAATCCTAGTAAAAATTCCCTGTCTTAGGTCAATTAGGATCACCACTTTATTTTAAGAATGTGAAATGTCAGAATAATAGTAGATATAGTAGTTTTATTTCTTTCATCACATTCCCAGCGGGTCAGAAGTTTACATACACTCAATTAGTATTTGGTAGCATTGCCTTTAAATTGTTTAACTTGGGTCAAACGTTTCGGGTAGCCTTCCACAAGCTTCCCACAATAAGTTGGGTGAATTTTGGCCAATTCCTCCTGACAGAGCTGGTGTAACTGAGTCAGGTCTGTAGGCCTCCTTGCTCGCACACACTTTTTCAATTCTGCCAACAAATTTTCTATGGGATTGAGGTCAGTGCTTTGTGATGGCCACTCCAATACCTTGACTTTGTTGTCCTTAAGCCAATTTGCCACAACTTTGGAAGTATGCTTGGGGTCATTGTCCATTTGGAAGACCAAGCTTTAATCAAATGGCCACCAGGACTATTTGCATTGACACCTCCCCTTTTGTTTTTACATTGCTGCTACTCACTGTTTATTATTAAATCAGTCAATTTAAATAAATTCATTAGGCCCTAATCTATGGATTTCACATGACTTGGAATACAGATATGGATATCTTGGTCACAGATACCTTTAAAAAAAAGAAATGTGGGGGCGTGGAACAGAAAACCAGTCAGTATCTGGTGTGACCACCATTTGCCTCAAGCAGCGTGACACATTTCCTTTGCATAGAGTTGATCAGGCTGTTGATTGTGGCCTGTGGAATGTTGTCCCACTCCTCTTCAATGGCTGTGTGAAGTTGCTGGATATTGGTGGGAACTGGAACACGCTGTCGTACACGTCAATCCAGAGCATCCCAAACATGCTCAATGGGTGACATGTTTGGTAGTATGCAGACCAATAACTGGGACATTTTCAGCTTCAAGGAATTGTGTTCAGATCTGACATGGGGCCGTGCATTATCATGCTGAAACAGATGAATAACATGATAATGGGTCTCAGGATCTCATCTCGGTATATCTGTGCATTCAAATTGCCATCGGATAAAATGCAAATGTGTTCGTTGTCCGTAACTTATGCCTGCCTGCCCATACCATAACCCCACCACTACCATGGGGCACTCTGTTCACAACGTTGACATCAGCAAACTGCTCACCCACACGACGCCATATGCTCTGTCTGCCATCTGCTCGGTACAGTTGAAACCATGATTCATCCGTGAAGAGCACACTTCTCCAGCGTGCCAGTGGCCATCAACGGTGAGGATTTGCCCACTGAAGTTGGTTACAATGCCGAACTGTAGTCAGGTCAAGACCCTGGTGAGGATGACAAGCATGCAGATGAGCTTCCCTGTTTGTGAATTCTTCGGTTGTACAAACCCACAGTTTCATCAGCTGTCTGGGTGACTGGTCTCAGACAATCCCGCAGATGAAGAAACCGGTTGTGGAGGTCCTGGGCTGGCGTGGTTACATGGGGTCTGCGGTTGTTAGGCCGATTGGATGTTCTGCCAAATTCTATAAAATGACGAATTTATAAAATAAATAAATAAATGAAATAACACTTTTACATAAGTATTCAGACCCTTTACTCAGTACTTTGTTGAAGCACCTTTGTCAGCAATTACAGCATTGAGTCTTCATGGGTATGACACTACAAGCTTGTCACACCTGTATTTGGGGAGTTTCTCCCATTATTCTCAGGTTGGATTGGGAGCGTTGCTGCACAGATGTTCGATCAGGTTCAAGTCCGGGCTGGGCCAGTCAAGTATATTGAGAGACTTGTCCCGAAGCCACTCCTGTGTTGTCTTGGTTGTGTGCTTAGGGTCGTTGTCCTGTTGTAAGGTGAACCTTCGCCCCAGTCTGAGGTCCTGAGCACTCTGAAGCAAGTTTTAATCAAGGATCTCTCTGTACTTTGCTCCGTTCATCTTTCCCTCGATCATGACTGGTCTCCCAGTCCCTGCCGCTGAAAAACATTCCCACAGCATGACGCTGCGACCACCATGCTTCACCGTAGGGATGGTGCCATGTTTCCTCCAGATGCTTGGCATTTAGGCCAAAGAGTTCAATCTTGGTTTCATCAGACCAGAGAATCTTGTTTCTCATGGTCTGAGAGTCCTTTAGGTGCCTTTTGGCAAACTCCAAGCCGGCTGTCATGTACCTTTTTACTGAGGAGTGGCTTCCGTCTGGCCACTTTACCATAAAGGCCTGATTGGTGGAGTGCTGCAGAGATGGTAGTCCTTCTGGAAGGTTCTCCCATCTCCACAGAGGAACTCTAGAGCTCTGTCAGAGTGACAATCGGGTTCTTGGTCACCTCCCTCGATTGCTCAGTTTGGCCGGGCGGACAGCTCTAGGAAGAGTCTTGGTGGTTCCAAACTTCTTCCATTTAAGAACGATGGAGGCCACTGTGTTCTTGGGGACCTTCAGTGCTGCAGAAATGTTTTGGTACCCTTCCCCAGATCTGTGCGTCGACACAATCCTGTCTCGGACCTCTGTGGACAATTCATTCGACCTCCTGGTTTTTGCTCTGACATGCACTGTCAACTGTGTGACCTTATATAGACAGGTTTGTGCCTTTCCAAGTCATGTCCAATCAATTGAATTTACCACAGGTGGACTCCAATCAAGTTGTAGAAACATCTCAAGGATGATCACTGGAAACAGAATGCACCGCAGGTCAATTTCGAGTCTCATAGTGAAGGGACTGAATACGTATGTAAATAAGGTATTTTTTTTTAAATTAGCAAACATTTCTAAACCTGTTTTCGCCTTTGTCATTATGGGGTGTTGTGTGTAGATTGCTGACATTTTACTACATTTTAGAATAAGGCTGTAATGTAGCCAAATGTGGAAAAAGTCAAGGGGTCTGAATACTTTCCCGAATGCACTGTATATATTTATATACATTTATATGTCTCTGACTTTGCCAATTCTGATACCCCCACCCCCCCCCTAATTTTTTTTTGTATTTAAAAAAAAAAAAAAGCGTTATTGTTGGAGTTAGAAAAACACAAATTTCGCTGCGATATCTGCAAATCTGTGTATGCGACTAATAAACTTTAATTTCAGTACCGTGACAGCATAGACGTGCAACATCGTGTGTAGCTCTGTATCACCCATTTCACCGAAACCCTCAAAAATAAGGAAGCATCAGTCTTTTAATATTTGCCTCAAACGGCCTCTAGCCTTTCTCCCTCTTGTTTTCTCTCTCTCTTATAATCTCTGTGAAAGGATTGTGTGTGTGTGTGTGTGTTTGGGAGTGGGATGCGACACTTCACAATGGCTGTTTGTGTGTGTGTGTGCTGCTGCATAGTGTCCTGCCAACGCTACTCCTCAGTGCGTGCCAAGCTTATGACTGATATTAGCGCGCCTGTCACAGAGGGACTCTGTCTTTCTCAGTCTTTCTCGGTCTATGTTGGTGTCTCTCTCTCGGTGTCTCTCTCGGTCTCGGTCTGTCTCTCAATTCAATGGGCTTTATTGGGAAAAGCAAGTGAAAGGAATAAACAAAACTGAAATAAACAATAAACAGCCAATATTAGTCACAAGTCCTAAAATAATGGAAACATTTAAAGTGTCATGTGTATATACAGTGTTGTAATGATGTACAAAAGGGAAAATAAATAGACATAAATATGAGTTGTATTTACAAAGGTGTTTGTTCCTCGCTGGTTTGCCTTTTCTTGAGATGGTTTGGGATGAGTTGGACCGCAGAGTGAAGGAAAAGCAGCCAACAAGTGCTCAGCATATGTGGGAACTCCTTCAAGACTGTTGGAAAAGCATTCCAGGTGAAGCTGGTTGAGAGAATGCCAAGAGTGTGCAAAGCTGTCATCAAGGCAAAGGGTGGCTACTTTTGAAGAATCTCAAATATAAAATCTTTTTTGGTTACTACATGATTCCGTGTGTTATTTCATAGTTTTGATGTCTTCACTATTATTATACAATGTAGATAATAGTACAAATATAGAAAAACAATTTGTACAATTTGTATACGCTCAACGCAATTTAGTTTCTATCTCTTTCTTTCTTATTTTCTTTAAAGATGTCGGCACCTAATAAATATACATTTATGACACTTAACATTAGGGGTACTAAATGCCCAGTCACTTAACATTAGGGGTACTAAATGCCCAGTCACTTAACATTAGGGGTACTAAATGCCCAGTCACGTAACATTAGGGGTACTAAATGCCCAGTCACTTAACTTTAGGGGTACTAAATGCCCAGTCACGTAACATTAAGGGTACTAAATGCCCAGTCACGTAACATTAGGGGTACTAAATGCCCAGTCACTTAACATTAGGGGTACTAAATTCCCAGTCAAATGCATTATGAAGGATCTAAAGCATCATAAGGTTGATATAGCTCTTCTACAGGAGACACACCTGACTGACTCTGAGCATGACAAACTGAAGAGAGAGTGAGTGGGTCAAATGTACTATTCATCTTTCACCTCTCGGGCAAGAGGGGTGGCCATTGTCATTAATAAGCATTGCCCCTTTCAGCTACAATCTCAGATTAAAGACAAAGGGGTGGGTAGGTTTGGGATGATTCAAGGTTTTCATTAACACAGAGTCCATTACCATTGTGAATGTGTACGGGCCTAACCATGATGATCCTACATTGTACCAAAACATCTATTTTTTGAGGTTAACGTGCCCCTCATCAGAGATAATAATGGCAGGGGATTTTAACTTGGTACTGGACCCTAGTAGTGTCAACCTCACACATGCAGCTAAAATGTTAAAAGCAGAAATGTAGACATATGGAGATTTCACAACCAAAAGATACATTTTACTCCCCTGTCCATAACAGTTACTCTAGAAACAACTTATTTCTTATTCCTGCAGCCAAGGGAAGTTTAACTACTGGGTGTAAGTAATTTACCCAGATGTATATCAGATCATTCTGCCCTGCTGGCTTCATTACCAGTCAGTAAAACACAACCACCCCTCAAGAAGATGGAGGTTTGGCACATACTTACTAAATAATCCCACATTTGTAAAATTTCTGAACACTCATATCGACATATTTCTGTAGCACCTATAACAACTCTGCCTCCCGCCTAATTTTTTGGGGAAGCTCTCCTTGAATGTCTGAGGGGGAAAGTCATATCCTTTAGTTCAGGTGCTCGTAAGATGTATAAGGCTCAAGTCGATTCGTTGGAGAAAGACATTTTGAGATCTGGAAAATGAACACATTTGACGACTCAACTCTACAAAAATTAGACTCAAAAGCGATTGGAATATAACACCCTGACGACCTACAAAGCAGAAAACGCACTTAGGAGAACGAAACAAAACTACTATGAACATGTAGATAAAGCAGGAAAGTTGCTTCCTTGGCAGTTAAGGAGAGAGGAAGCTAGTACAGTTATTGGCTCTATTAAGTTGCCCAATAGCACAGTTGTTCACAGTCCTGAGGAAATTAATCTGGTCTTTAGGGAGTTTAATGAAACGTACAATTCTGAAGGGGATGCCCCTGCCACAATGCACAAGTTTTTGAATCAACTCAATTTACAAGCTTAAACTGATGAGGATGGGGAGTACTTAGAGAAAGAGATTACATCTGAGGAAATTAGGAAATCCATTTTCAACATTGCTGGGGGAAAATCACCAGGGTTAGATGGATTCCCTATTGAATTCTATAGATCCTTTCTACCCAAACTAATTGAGCCTCTTTGTAATATGTAATTATGCCATAGGGACAGAAAAGCTCCCAGACACACTTGAACAAGCACTATCACAGTTTTGTTCAAACCTGGGAAAGGTCCTCTGTTTTGTGGGTCGTATAGACCAATATCTCTAATGAACACTTCATATAAGATTCTTGCAAAACTTGTAGCTCTTAAGACTAGATAAGGTTCTTCCAGATTTGGCTGATATGGACCAAACAGGCTTCGTAAGAAACCGCTCATCTCCTGATAATATCAGAAGATGATTTAATTTTATGCATTATGTAGAGAATGACCAAGAACCTGTAGTGGCTGCTTCATTAGATGAGTAAAACACTTTTGACCGCATAGAATGGAACTACCTGTTTGAAGTTTTACAGAGGATGAATATTGGACCTCAGTATGTTGTTCTGATTAGATTACTGTACAAATGTCCAGTAGCTCAGATCCTGACTAATGGAAATGTTTCCTCACAGTTCTCCCGATCACGTGGCACAAGACAGGGTTGTCCCGCTAGTCCGCTCCTTTTTTCTTTGGCTATAGAGCCACTGGCAGAAGCTTTTAGATCTCATCCATTCACCCATGGTGTTCGTATAGGTGGGTGTGAACATCTGGTCTCGTTATATGCTGATGACGTTTTGCTTTGCCTCACTAAATCGAAGAGTATAATCATGCCTTTTTAACAGGGCAGCTATGCCGAACCCAATCTTAGACCAGCCGTTTTCTTGGAGACCTCAGAAAATGACATATCTAGGATCGCAAATTCCTTCTGAAATGATTAAGACATATCAACTGAACTATACTCCACTTCTCAAAAACGGAAGAATTGGATAGATGGTGGGATTTACCAATTTCTCTTATTGGGCGGGTAAATTGTGCCCTGAACTAGCCAATTATTGGGAAGACATTATTCAGATCTTATCACAGGTCACTAATATGACGGTACCACTAGATCCTTCCCTTATTCTTCCTGGAGATGACTCTGTTATGTTAATATACCAGTTAATATTTGTAGGGAAAAAAACCATATTCATTAAATTGGCAGTCATTTCAGCCAATAAATGCACAGCTATTGTATGGAAGAGTTAACGCTCTGTCAAGCTAGAACTAACTTCCTATATTCCATCTGAAAAAATAAATATACAATTTACGTAATAAATCCCTTTGAATTGACTGATGTCTTGGGGGACTTTCAGTAGTTTCTAGAGTCGTCACCTTTATTTTCTTCATTTAATGTAATATTATTATTTGTTTTTCCGTTTTGAATCATTTATTTTCTAGCATTGGATGTGAAGGTCATTCTGTTTCGTTTTTTTTGTGGTTGTTAATCATTGAAGCTAATACCGGTAGAGGGGAGGGAGGGGGGTGTTCATGTGTTTGGGTGGGAAGGGTTTTGCACGATGTTCTCCAATTGTAGCATGCTGTGTAGGTGGAAGGAAGAACGTGGCATTATCTGTCATATTTTGTTGACGATTGTTAAATTGTAAAAAATGGCAATAAATATATTGTAAAAAAAAACAAAAGTAGCAAAATAGAAGCGGCGTCATGGTTAGCAACATTGTTGCATTGTGCTGCATTGACCATGCAGACTGAAAGCAAGTGTCTCGTGGTCGAGGAACAACACATGCGTTCCTTGAGTGACGGGGCGGGGCTAGATCTGTGTGGAAAGCGACATGGAGCGTGAGGGAGAGCGATGACTCAAGTAGTGAAGTAAACTATAAAAATGGACGTTACACACGGCGTATCACATTTAACAAACCAAAACATTCAAATACCGTTATAGAAGGTAAATTAAAAACTCAAACTGGTCCGTGCATCAATACCGGTATATAGTAAAATATGGTAAACGTTACTCACAAAACTCCACTGGTTTAATTAAAGAATATAGACATTTCAAATGTTATTAAGGCTATGTACAGTGTTGTGACAAAATGCAAATAGTTGAAGTATGAAAGGTAAAATAAATAAATAGGTAAATATAGTATCAGCAGGTAGCCTAGTGGTTAGAGCATTGGACTAGTAACCGAAAGATTGCAAGATCAAATCCTTGATCTGACAAGTTGAAAATATGTTATTCTGCCCCTGAACAAGGCAGTTAACCCACTGTTCCTAGGCTGTCATTGTAAATAAGAATTTGTTCTTAACTGATTTGTCTAGTTAGAAAAAGGTGGAGACAAGCACAAAGGCAGGTGAAACAGATCAGGATGTGATATATAGGTTGTATTTACAATGATCAAATTTTATTTGTCACATACACATGGTTAGCAGATGTTAATGTGAGTGTAGCGAAATGCTTGTGCTTCTAGTTCCGACCATGCAGTAGTATCTAACAAGTAATCTAACAAATTCACAACAACTACCTTATACACACAAGAGTAAAGGAATGAATACGAGTATGTACATATAAATATATGGATGAGCGATGGCTGACCGGCATAGGCAAGATGCAGTAGATGGTATGGAGTACAGTATATACACATATATATATATATGAGATGAGTAATGTAGGATATGTAAACATTATATAAATGGCATTGTTTAAAGTGGCTACTGATACATTATTTCATCCAATTATAATTATTAAAGTGGCTAGAGATTTGAGTCGATGGCCGAACGGCATAGGCAAGATTCAGTAGATGGTTTAGAGTACAGTGTATACATTTGATATGAGTATGTCGGATACGTAAACATTATATACAAAATTGTTTAAAGTGGCTAGTGATACATTGTTACATCCAATTCCTATGTTTAAAGTGGCGTTTGTGCTCCTCTGGTTGCACTTTTCCTGTGGCAAAAGGTCACAAATCTTCCTGCTGTGGTGACACACTGGTATTTTACCTAATAGATATGAAAGTTTATCAAGATTGGATTTGTTTTCAAATCCTTTGTGGGTCTGTGTAATCTGAGGGAAATATGTGTCTCTATGTTCATACATTTGGCAGGAGGTTAGGAAGTGCAGCTCAGTTTCCACTTCATTTTGTGAGCAGTGGGCACACAGCCTGTCTTCTCTTGAGAGCCATGTCTGCTGATGGCGGCAGAGGTCCCCGTACTAGCTGGCTGGCAGAGGGGACTCTTCGCCAGGTTCATCTCTCTGTAAGTGATGGCTTTGTTATGGAAGGTTTGAGAATCACTTATTTTTAGAAGGTTGTTGAATTAAATTGCTATTTTCAGGATTTTGATCATTGGCGTGAATCATCTTCATTTTGCAATGCATTATTTGGTGTTTTACGTTGCACAGGGGGGAAGTTTTTGCGGAATTCCGGAATTCTTGGAACACCATTATTTTTGTCTTACTTAAATTCACTGACAGGGCCCAGGCCTAACAGAATCTATCTATGCAGAAGATCTAGGTGCTGCTGTAGACCCTCCTTGGTTGGGGACAGAAGCACCAGATCATCAGCAAACAGTAGACATTTGACTTCAGAGTCTAGTAGGGTGAGGCCGGGTGCTGCAGACTGTTCTAGTGCCCTCGCCAATTCTTTCTGTCTTGATCTCTGTCTCTCTCTCTGTCTCGTTCTCTCTCTGTATCTGTCTCGGGGTCTCGGTCTCACTCTGTCGCTTAGGCTCAGTCTCGCTTTGTCTCTGTCTCTCTGACAAAAATCCATATTGTTTTTTTTTTTATATAATGATTTTGCAACAAAAGTTTTTTGGGAGTAGGTGCACCATTATGCTAGCCTGGCTGAGCGCGACTACACAGTTAGCTGTAAGGATGTAGAGAGGTTGGTGTTAGCAGGACTACACAGTTAGCTGTAAGGATGTAGAGAGGTTGGTGTTAGCAGGACTACACAGTTAGCTGTAAGGATGTAGAGAGGTTGGTGTTAGCAGGACTACACAGTTAGCTGTAAGGATGTAGA